>ML664653.1:718740-742740 GCA_007570785.1 Antilocapra americana | reverse complement strand
ACCCCCCTCCCTCCTCCCTCCCTCCTCCCTCCCCCCGGGGAATCTCGATGCACCAGCCCTGAGCATCAATCCTGGGCTGGTGATTGATTAGATATATGATAATTAACATGTTTCAATGGCATTCTCCCATATCATCACACCCCTACCCTCATCCACAGAGTCCATGAGTCTATTCTATACATCTGCATTCCCTTTGCTGTCTCACATGCTGGGTTCTCATTACTGTCCTTCTAAATTCCATATATATGCGTTAATATACTGTATTGTTGTTTTTGCTTCTGGCTTACTTCACTCTGGATAATGGGCTCCAGTTCCATCCATCTGAGTAAAACTGATTCAAATGAATTTTTTTTAATGCTGAGTATTATTTTTCAATGTTTTTTAAATACAGTAGATGAAGACCTCAATGACAATGAAAAATGATGTCTGCATTTTTCAAATTACAAGTAATTGGTAAAGTAAGAGCTTATTCCATCTTGTGAAACTGTTGAAATGAGGTGTGAAGAACAAAGGACATGTGAAAAATATAGTAACAAAAATATCTGCCTGACATTGCTAAAGGATCTTGATTACTTACTAGTATAAGGACCTTCTGTACATATAAGAACATCTAAAGAAAGGCAATTTTAGGATTTTTTTCTCCTCCCCAAATACCTCCTTCCTATAAGGTGGTATGTGCAGTATATTGATTTGTATAATTTTACATATGATGGAATGTCAGAAAAAGGTGGAGTGTGGAATCGCATTGGAAGCTTTTATTTCACTCACTTTGAGTTGTCTGGCTGAATAGTGTTTCCTCCATCTTTGACATCTGAGCCTTGTGGTATAGCACAGGATAAGAGTGTTTATTTTATATATTTAACAAGGGTGTTTATTTTATGTATTAATAACACTGTGTATTTTATTTAACTATAACCTTTTATTTAACTAATAACTATTTTCCAAAAGAGTCCCCACTGTCTGAAAAAAGATTTTTCAGCTTCTTATGTATTAACCAAGCATTTTAAAACAGCACTTCTTCTCATCACTCCCACAATCCCACTGTTTCTTGCTTCCCTCCTCCTTCTCTAGCTGTTCCTTCCATCTCCTGTGGGAGCATTGACACCCTTCACCTCCAGTGTTCCCTGTTTTGGGAAACAGAATCACCTTCAGACCAGTTTTCCAGCCAAGACCCTTCAAATTGATAGCAGACACTGGAGGGGTCCCACTGTCCCCTCCGCACTCCCCTATATGGGGACCTATGGCTTCTGAGTGCTGCAAGTCTTTGCCTGAGGGCTTTTTCTGACCACTGGAACCCATAAGGGGCTTCCAATCAGGACAGGCAAGCAGTGGGGTGGGGTTAATGCCCCCAGGAGCAGCCATCTTCCTAAGACTGACAAGATGTCTCACCACTTAGTTGGAATCACCGAGGCGTGTTCCACAGTCTTCAGAGGTCTCGAGCATGATTGATCATCAGTTGCCTACAGTGACAGTCTGCTGGCTACTACATCTTTACTACCTCCCTTTCCTTCTTTGCCTCACCTTCCCTGAGCCCTAGCTGGGCTTCTTGAGGTCTCCTTACAAATAAACTAGTGGCATACAGCTCCTTGTTTCATAGTCTGCTTTGGGATATTAGCCATTTTCTTCTTTTCTCCTTTTCTTCTTCCTAAAGTCCTGTTAGTTGCAGTTTCAAAATATAACTTGGATCTGCCCATGTCACTAACTCTGTGTCCCTGTGAATCTGGGGTTCTGCACGTGGACCGCTCTAGTTCTGAGTCTGCTCGTTTATGTCTGTCATTTGGTCCAGCCCTTCTCCAGTCCATTCTTTTCTTTGTTTACAGTGATAAAATATATATAATGTAAAAAATACCATTTTAAGCGTACAGTTCAGTACTGTTATGTGCATCCACATTGTACAACCATCACCAACATCCATCTCCAGAATTTTGTCACCACCCTAAACTGAAATTCTGTCCCCATTTAACACTAACTCCCCATTCCTCACTCCTTTCAGCCCCTGGTAACCTCCATATTACTTCCTGCCTCTATGCATTCGACTACTCTGGGAACTTCATGTAACTGAAATCATGCAATATTTGTCCTTTTGTGTCTAGTTTATTTCAGTTAGCATAATACCCTCAAGATTCAGCCATCCAGTCCATTCTTACACTGAAGGAAGGAGAATAATTTGTTTTTAGTGGGAAAGCACAAATTTGATATTTCTAAGTGACAAAAATAATTTATTGTCAAAAATGATGTAAACAAAGTTGTTCAGAGACAAAGCTAAATGCCCGTCAGACTTTACCCCATCTCAGTGCTTCAGAGGTGATTCGTGTTGACAGTCTGGCATGCATCTTTCCAGACTTTTCCTCTGGAAGGATAATCTTTCTAAAATATAAATCTCATGGGGTTACTTGTGTGCTTCAAACCCTTCAGTGGCCTTCCATTACACCTAAGATCAAGTCCAAAATGATGACTCTGGCCCAGACATGCTGCAAACCTGAGGCCTGCCTACAGTGGAAGCCTGATCTCCCATGACCTCTTTGGTTCACTCTCTAGCCACACTAGTCCACTTTCAAGTTCTCAAACTACCACAGTCTCTGGCCATTGCACTTGCTCTTCATGTGGATCTCTTCCTAGCTCTTCTCTTTCCTACCTATCTCTTTGGCAACTTGATTGTCTTTCAGAGTTTATTTTAAAACTTAATTTTTTGGGAGTCTCCTTATCTGATAACTTTCTGCACACTACCTTACACCCCCCATTTCTTCCTTCCTATAGTACCTTGTTTTATACCTTTCCTGCCCTCCCAGTAATCTACTTTCTGTCTTTAGATATTTGCTTGTTCTGGACATTGCATACACATGCAATCATACCATAAATGGCTTTTGTGTCTGGGTTTTTTCAGCATAAGGTTTTCAAGTTTCATCTACTTTGTAACATGTATGAGTACTTGGTTCCTTTTTATGACTGACTAATATTTCATCATATGGATATACCACATTTTGTTTATCTGTTCATTAATTGATGGGCATTTTGTTTGTTTCCACTTTGGAGTTATCATGGATAGTGATAGTGCTGCTATGAACATTAATGCATGTGTGAATTTATACTTTCATTTTTCTGGGTGTTGGTTAGATGTCTAGAAGTGGAATTGTAAGGTAAATCTATGTGTAACCTTCTGAGGATCATCTTCCTAAGATTTTTTAAAATTTTTTTTGAAAAACAGTTGATTTACAATGTTGTGTTGATTTCCTCTGTACAGCAAAGTGACTCAGTTTATATACATATATGTGTTATATTGTGGTTGTTTAGTTGCTCAGTCGTGTCTGACTCTTTGCAACTCCATGAACTGTAGCCCACCAGGCCCCTCTGTCCATGGAATTCTCCAGGCAAGAATACTGGAGTGGGTTGCCATTCTCTTCTCCAGGGGATCTTCCCAACCCAGGGACAGAACCCATGTCTTCTGCATTGCAGCAGATTGCCTACCACCTAGCCACCTGGGAGGCCCCACATGTGTGTGTGTGTGTGTGTGTGTGTGTGTGTGTGTGTGTGTGTGTGTGTGTGTATGTACTTTTCCTTTATGCTTGTCACAGAATATTGAATATAGTTCCCTGTGCTATATGGTAGGACCTTCCTGTTTATCCATCCTATATATAGTAGCTTGCCTCTGCTAATACCAAACTCCCATTCCTTCCCTTGCCTATTCCCCCATTTGGGAACCACAAATCTGTTCTCTATACCTAAGGTTTTTAAATGTCACCTTCAGTGGTTTTCTGGATACCACATTGTGTGAATGCACCTAGAAAGTTGGTGTTTTTTGTTGCCTTCTGGGAGAAGAAGTTGACTGTATTAATCCAGGAAATTGGAATGAGACAGGGGGAACTTGACCAGCTGAGCTGCCTGCTTCTCCTGTATGCTTTCCCCGGATGATTGGGACTGAAAGAGATCCTTGGGGCAAAATGTTCCAACATTCACATGAAAACCCTGACCAAAGAAAATACTTACCTATATATTTAGGCATATGCTTATACAGAGAATGTGTATATTTATAGGAGTATATTTATGTGTATATTTAGATACTATATTTAACATATAAGAAGTATTTTTTTGAGTTACAATTTTTCTATGGACATTGGGGAATTTTAGTTGGCCTGTGAGCCTGGAATAACGATCATGATGCCAAATTCATTCCCTTAATGGGTGAACGATAATTACATAATATTCATCAGTTTAGAAAGCACAATATAAACAATATTATTAAGTTCCAAAATTTACAGGGTAATCTAATAAAGATATATTGGTGGTGTTCAAAAAGCAATTAAGGGAAACAGCTCCTGAGCCTTGAAAAAATAATGTACATCCTTTGCTTCTTTTCCCCAATCCCATCATTAGGTTGTAATTGGAGTAAATTTCATAAAATATCAAGTAGTTGAGTTTATTAGATTTGACAGCTTTGGGTAAGCACTTCTATGAATTTACTTGCATGCAATTTTCTTCTGAAATAAGGAGGGTTGATGTCAATATAAAGGCAGACTATGATTTACAGAGAAGTTTCACAACTATGGGACTCTTAAGTGCTTAATTTTAGGTCTCTAAAAAGTATAAACTTATAACAAAAAGTCAATTATTTACACAGTGAATCCTGGAAATAGCCCAATAAACTATACCACTCATTTGGCATCACAATAATTTTTTTTACTATTCCCTGATGAATTATTTTCATAAGTTCATTTTTAAGTCTTACCATCCAAAGACAACCACTCTTAACACTTGGGTGTGTTTTCTTTCAGTCTTGTTTCATGCATTTGCTTGTTTTTTCTGCATGTGTGTGTGACACATTGATATTTATAGTCATAGTACAGACATAATTTTATATCTTTCACCTGATATTAAAACAAGAACATTTTCTACATTTTTACAGTCTTTATGAACACAATTTAATATCAAATATGCTTATCATAGCTTACTTAACTAATACCAGATTACTGGACATTATATTTTTTGGATGAGTGTCGTTATTATAAATGACATTAACCTAAAGATCTTTAGGAATAATATTTTTCCACATTTGATATTATTTCTTGAAATTAAATCATAAAGTAACAATGTCTGATTTAAAGATATGGACAGTTTAAAGGTTTTGATAGATACTGCCAGATAGCTTTTCTCAAATGTTTTACCAATTACTATTCCAGCCAGCTTTGTTTCATCACATTGTTGGCAGCCTTTAATGCCATCCTTTTTTTCCCAAACTTTCTTAAATTGTGAGTGAAAATGATATTTCTCAGTTTCTCAAATTGAGAGGTGAAATGGTTGTTTGTAATTTTTACTTACTAAGAAGTCAAACATTTTTCTTATATCTATTAGTCAATTACATTTTCTGGAAGGGCTACTACTATTTCATTATTTTTCTTAATTTGTGCTTAGAATATGGGGTGAAATCTCTTCTTTTTTAATAAACCAGTATTTATGTATATGTTTTTGAACTGGTATTTTGAAATACTAGAAACATTTCAACTGTGATATTTATTTATTTATTTTTTATTGTTTTTGCCATACATTGTCATGATATCACCATGGGTTTACATATGCTTCCCCTCCGGGTCCCCCCTCCCTCCTCCCTCCCCCCCGGGAAATCTCGCTGCACCAGTCCCGAGCATCAATCCTGGGCTGGCGATTGATTAGACACATGACAATTAACATGCTTCAATGCCCTTCTCCCATATCATCCCACCCTTACCCTCATCCACAAAGTCCACGAGTCTATTCTATACATCTGCGTTCCTTTTGTTGTCTCCCATGTTGGGTTCTCGTTACTGTCTTTCTAAATTCCATATATATGCTAACATCAACCGTGATATTTAAATGCTCTTTGAGAGCCATTATGCATGTATGCAGTCTTCTGTTAGCTTCTCAGCCCCTTTCAGGGTACAGATTTCACACCCAGGTGTATGGCCAGTAGCCATAGGATGGTTCTGATACTACAATTAAAGTGGTTTAATCCAATAAGTAAACGTCCTTGAACATGTTTTCCTTGAGGTATTATTCTATGCAAAATTCATGCTGTGATTCTCCTGCTTTCACAAAGCACTCCTAGGGGAAAGGAGTGATTTCAAACTTCACCTGTGCTGAGTCCCAAATCGCTATATATTTTCAGCCAAAGTCAACAAATGGGAAAATATATAAGTAACTATTGGCTTTGTAGTTGGGTCAGTTATGAGAGACAGAAGGAACTGGGGAAGTAGGGGATATAGATGGACATAGTAAGACAGAGCTAAGAATGTATTAAGTACATGGAGCCCCACACACTTACAGGAGCCCCAGAAATAGACACAATAGATCTATAGAAATTCAGGGGGACAAAGGAGCACAGAAAAACAGAATATCTTTTTTTAAAATTAATTAATTAATTTATTTATTTTCTTTACATTATCGTGTTGGTTTGGCCATACACTGACATGAATTATCACAGCATAACTTTCCAGGTTTAGAATTTTGTTACTAAAGGCTGTTAAATATAATTTTTGTAACTGGGGGTTATGAGTGGCAATGCTGACATTTTCAGTTCCATTTGCTCCTTCATCTAGAAGGATTTTGTCAAAGATCACAGGATTCCCAGTTCTGGATTCTACCTTCCTTTAACAAGTGAAGCGGCCTTTCCCATTAGAAGTGATTTCTCCTTTCAATTTGGAATGCAGATTGATATTACAGTTTGGGGCTATGCCCACAACTTGGGAGTACAGAGACTTTGTTTAAGGTACTTAAACACACACACACACACACACACACACACACACACAATTTCAGCTAGAATATATTAAAACACACTTAATGTATAAGAAATTTCTGTAAGTAGGTAGTTCAACATAGGCCAGGTACCTTTCTGTCGCATAATCTCACGGTGCAGGTTTAGGATTTAAATGCCCCAGAAGATTTAGTAATTAACACAGCCTTTAAAATTCCTCTTTAAAATATCAGTTGCTCCAGTAATCTTCGATTGAGCTTAGTTTTCTGACCAGTGCCCAGATTGTGTTATTGATTAAAAGGATCTCTAAAGCCTTTAGATGTGAGGAAGGCAGGCAGGCTATGGAGCTGACATTGTACTGTCAATATTTGGGGGCCTATTTGAATCCTTAAGCAGATGGAAGGCTCCATTTCTATACTGATACTTTTTCCTTTGAAAAATTTTATGTTAAATTTGTGATTAAAAAGATATTTGGAACAGGAAATTTGGGGTTGACTATTTTAAAGGGCACTTGTGATCAAATGGTCACATTGACATTAAAATAAGTTTCATGATACATCAGATTTTGAGTAGAAATGCATTCTGATTAACCCACTAGAGTAAGTTCTTTGCAAGATGAGCCCCTCTTCGTCTTTCACAGCTGAGCTAACTAACTTGTCTGACTTGTTTCAAGCCAGCAACAAATATTGAGAATGTCTGCATGTCAGATACTCTCCTTGGTGCTGGGAATAAAGTAGGAACCAAAACAAATAAGATCCCTGCCTTCACAGAGCTTATAATCTAGTAAGGAAGATCATACAATAGATAACCAATGAATCAACCAGATAAATTCCTATCTGCCTACATACTTTTGTTGTTGTCGTTTAGTCGCTCCGTTGTGTCCAACTCATTTGTGACCCCATGGACTGTAGCCTGCCAGGCTTCTCTGTCCATGGGAGTTTTCCAGGCAAGAATACTGGAGTGGGTTGCCATTTACTTCTCTAGGGGATCTTTCTGATCCAGGAATCGAATTGCAGGCAGATTCTTTACTGCTGAGCCACCTATATACATATATACAAAGTACTACCAGTGGCAAGTAATCCATGAAAAATAAAATAGATGATGTGATGGAGCAGAGTCAGGGAATACTTCTTCCTTAGACTTGAAGTATAAGTTGAGATCAGAGATGCTGAACATACAAATATCATGGTGGAGGAGAAGTATGATAGCAGATGGGAACAACAGATCAAAAACCCCTAAGGTGTGAAAACCTTGAAGTGTTCAAGGAACAGAAGGAAAATCAACAAAGCTAGAGTGGAATAAAGTGGGTAGGAAGGCAGGATACATAGACAAGTGTTCATATGTGGCCTGGTAAGTTAAGTAATGAGGTGGGGTTGTCTCTTTGCACTAGAAGTCATTGGAAGATTTGAAACGGAAATGTCATAAATTTGATTTTGTTAAAAACAATAAAAAAAGATATTCTATGCTATGTAAATTGAAACGTTAGAGATGTTAGAGTGGAAGCAGTTGCAAGGCTATTGTAATAGTCCAAAGGAGTGATTCTGTCCTCTTAGATCAAGGTAGTAATAGTAGTAGTATGAATATGCTAAGATATGGTTGTATTCAGGTCAAGTTGACTTATTGATGTATTGATTGGAGGGTGGAGTGGCCAGGGAAAAAAAGAATCAAAGACAAATTCTGAATTTTGGCCTGAACAACTGGGTGAAAAGTGGTACCATTACTGAGATGGAAAAGCATGCACAAGAACTGATTTGGGGGAGGGGTCTCACTCAAGACCTCTGTTAGGAATATGTTCAGTTTGAGATGATTTTTTAAATAGCTGAAGGCATAATTAAGGATCACCCAGAATGATTTTTTAAAAAGAGGCTCAAGAAACCTAGTCTCGGGGTTCTCCAACATTTAGAAGCTAGAAAGGGGAGAAAATCCAGCAAAGGAGTCTGAGAAGGACCAGAGTTAGAGAGGAAGAATCTCAAGGAAGTGTGTAGTCTAAAAACCAGTGAAGACAGTGAGTCAAGAAGAAAGATAAGAGAGTTCCAGGTGGCCTAGTGGTTAGGATTCCAGCCTTTCACTGCCATGGCCTGGGTTTGATCCCCAGTCAGGGAAGTAAGATCCTGAAAGCTGCATGATGCAGCCTAAAATATAAAGACATCAATGCAGAGCCTACAGATATTTAAAGAAAGAGGGAGAATAAAAAGGAAGACAAGACCACAAGCTGCTAAAAGGACAAATAATTTAAGGACCAAAACTGGACTGTGGGGTTTGCACTGTGAAAATCACTGGCATCCTTGACAAGAGTAGTCTAGGTGGAATGGTAAGGAAGAAAGTCTGATTGCAGTGAAATGGGGAAATAGAGGCAATGGCTGAATATAACTCTTTGTAGTATTATGAAGAAATGCAGACGGAAGGGGTTTTAGCTAAAAGGAGATATTGGGCCACAGTTAGGATTTTTGAAGATGGGAGATACCAGAGCAGGTTTGTGTGCTGATGACAGTGATCCAAGAGAGACGGAGAAATTGATGTTGCAGAAGAGAAAGTATATGATTAGAGGATCAAAGCCCTGGGGGGAGTAGGATCCAAAGAGAGTCGCGAAGGTTGACTTCCTTAAAGAAGCCACTTCAGTTGAGTCGTAGGAGGTAAAGCAGCACATATAGGCACAGGTGAAGGTATATAGCTGGATTTATTATGAAAAGATGAAAGAATTATTTTCTCAATAAAAAATGAAGCAGAGTCATTAGTTGAAGAGGGCTGGGGTCTGGGGGTTAGTGTATGGACGTTTAAGAAGGAAAGGTATGAAATAGCCATTTTGGACAGTGGAATGTGTGAAAATATCTGTCAAATAGGCTTCCCGAGTGGCTCAGTGGTAAAGAATCTGCCTGCCAATGCAGGAGATGCAGAGGAAGTGGGTTCCATCCCTGGGTCAGGAAGATCCCCTGGAGAAGGAAATGGCAACCCATTCCAGTATTCTTGCCTGGAGAATCCCATGGACAGAGGAGCCTGTCTGGTTATAGTCCATGGGGTCACAAAGAGTCAAACACCACTGAGCAACTAAACAACAATCTGTCAAATACAATGGTCTTAATTTTAGAAAAGAGATTTCAATATTCATTCCAAGGATGACTAATCAAAAGATATTACTTAGATTGCTCCAAGTCCATGATAAAAATGTTACCTACAGAGAAAAAATTGCTTTACCTCTTCTCTGCTATGGTCAGTGGGCATTCATATAGTCTATAATACAATTTATCCATTTGTTTTGTATAGGTTAAAAATAAAGTGGCTTAAGATCCAGTCATTTTTTTGGTTGTTCTATCAACTCTGCCTGCAAGGCACATCCCTGTTTTACAGACTAGAGTTAGAAGGAGTTTGGAAGTTACTTGCTCAAGATTTCACAGGGCTTAAGGGGCAGAGTGGGGTCGGAACCTCATTCTTTGAATTTCAAGGCCAAATACTTCCTAAGATGTTGGATTCATTCATCCATCAGTTATTTACTGAGTATACACAATGCAACAGGCAATGTGCTGAGAGCCTTATATATTTGGCCTCAATTTCTTTTTACAACTACTTGGCGAGGTAGGGAGTAAATAAGGGGGTGACAGACGATGAGATGGTTGGATGGTATCACTGACTCGGTGAACATGAGTTTCATTTCTCTCCATGAGCAAGCTCCGGGAGAGAAGGACCTGGTGTGCTGCAGTCCATGGGGTCACAAAGAGTCAGATACAACTGAGCAACTAAACAACAACAACAACAACAACAACAAATATTTCCACTCCTTTACAGATCAGGGACTTGAGGTTTAAAGAAGGAGGATACATTTATTTAATCACCTAACCCATGGTAGACCGTGAATATGAGAGGGGTTGAATTTTTTAGAAAGAAGAATATTTTCTTTTTGAAGTGATACAAAGGCAATTTCACACAAGGAATTAATGAAGACTGTTGGATTGGTAAAGGTTGGGGCTCAGCATGAAATCTAGATATTCTGGCTAAAAGCACCCAAATTTGTTTCTGATTTGGGATAACTGAATAGATGTCCTAAGGTGAATGAGGAAACTATATCCCAGCTCCAGATACCCCTGAAATAATTTGCCCAGACAGCAGTAGCTATTGTTTTCCTGTACATTTTGGCACTAGTATTCATTTTTGTGTGGCAGATCCTCTTTTGATATTAACCTGACAACTGAGTCCAGGGCCTCTCACTGAGATTTAGAGATTTTTTTTTGAGGTATAACCTTCCTTAGAAAGAATTGAACCTAACGAACACTTGAATAATTTCATCTGAGTTCCATTTGAGGCCTTGTCTTCACAGAAGTTGCCAGCTCATTTTGGCTTTCTGAAAGCCTTTTATCAAAACCACAGGCTGAGTTTTGAACAGACGTGGAGTTCGTTCAGCCTATCTCTAAACTGGTGATATGAAATAACAGGAAAATCCTCTTTCCAAAAATAACTTGAGTGAGAAGTTTAAAGTTATAGAACTTGTGAAACAGTCTTGGGGATTTAGATGCAAATTCTGCTTCAACCCCAAGTGGCCTCCTCTTTCTTATTGTAGGTGATCTAAAAGGGGGTAACGTATTCATTGTTATGAAAACCTCAACTCTGGGCTCCTAACCCACCTTGGAGTGGGGGGCTGGTTAGGGCAAATTGTATAGAGCCTGAGCTAAATTTTGGGGGGTGAGATGAAACTAAGTGAAATCTTTCCAGTATAACAAAGGCCTGGAAACAATAAATAGTTTGGGATATGGAAAGAGTCATGGGGAGGGGGAGATGGGTGGGGGAGGGTTTCAGTATTGCTGGAGTAAAAGGTGCCAGGTGGATAGCTGAATAATAAGGATAGAAAAGTTGTCAGGGATAAAGGCATGCTGGATCTTTAGGGCATTAAGAGTAAGATGGGAGAAGGCACCAGGAAAATTAAAAGATGAATTCCAGGTTTCATTCCATGGGCTGTTGGGCAAATGACTGGGCCCAAGTTATGAGTCAGAAAAAAAACCTGGGAAAATGGATAGGAGTTGATCATTCACCAGTTTCAGGTTTGTCAGTTATCCCTACATTGCAAATAAATTTGAAAACTAGGGATTTCCTTACTGGTTTGATGAACAGCCCTGCTTTGTAGTTGGAAGGACTGCCATCTTTGAAGCCATGTGAGAAGCTAATGCATCAGTAAAAACCCAAGAAAATGGTGTCCTTTGCTGAAGCCATGTCACTATTAATGAGTTGAGGCCTAGATAGAGTTTAGAGCAGAGGTTCTAAACTGGTAGCCCATGGGACTTCCTACTGTACTGCATGTCTTGAAAGAAGAAGAAAGAGGGAAACTTCTAGTCTCATTCTTGGTAGGACACTTTTTCCTTCTTGTTTCACTATTTTCCACTTGGTAGAACTAAATACACTTTTCAGCCTCTCTAGGAAGCTCCCTTTCCAAATACATTACAGTCATCTTCTTCCCACTGCTCTCGTGCCTCTTCTGTTGGGCGTTGTTCTAGGCTAGAAGCAAATCATGCTTGGGAATCAACTCCTTGACTACGTGAAGCTTAAGGACAATGGTGTGGCTGAGAATGTTTGACATGTAAGGGGGAAGAGAGGAGGACTCTTTCTGAGAGGAGTTTTTGTGACCAACCTACCACCAACTGTAGCCACTTTGACCAAATAGACCAGATGCTTTACGATAGTATTTCCCAAAATATATAAGGAGACATTTCTGCCTTTGAGAAAGTCATTTTCATCCCCTGTCGCCTAATAGGTTATAGAGACTAAGAAATGATGTAAATAGAACATACAGCACCTGGGGCTTCCCAGGTAGTTCAGTAGATAAAGAATTTGCCTGCAATGCAGGAGATGCAGGAGACATGAGTTTGATCCCTGGGTGGGGAAGATCCCCTGAAGGAGAGCATGGTAACCCACTCCAGTATTCTTGCCTAGAGAATCCAATGGACAGAGGAGCCTGGCAGGCTACAGTCCATAAGGTCACAAACAGCTGGACACAACTGGAGCAACTGAGCATGCACACAAGCACTCATATATAGTATCTGCTGATGCAGGTATGCGTATTAGTCACTGGGTCATATCCAACTCTTTATGACCCCATGAGCTATAGCCCAACAAGCTCCTCTGTCCGTTGAATTCTCCAGGGGATCTTCCTGACCCAGGGATGGAACCTGAATCTGCTGAATTGCAGGCAGATTGTTTACTGTCTGAACCACCAGAGAAGCCCTGATGGAGATATGCAGTACATTAGTTAAAGACTCTGAAAGTCCATCTGGATGGAAACCAGTTTAACTTGTGTATGTGTGTGTGTGTGTATGTGTGTTTATTTTACAGCAGCTTGGTAACATACTACTAACAGCCATTGATACAGAAAATGTCAGCAAATATTTGAACGTTTGTACTTAAACAGTGCTTTACTCATCTTTAAGTTGGGTGAACCTTAAGTATTTTGCAATTAAAGATATACGTCTGTGTGGGTGTGTGTATAGTCTAAGAAAATCCACCTATTTCACACTTCAAATAATCATCCTCATAATTTTAACTTTATAGCCAATTTTAGCAAATAGAGATATAATTGGCATGTACCATTCATTATATCAGTTTCAGGTACACGACATAACGTTTCAATATTTGTATATACTATGAAATGATCACCACAATATGTCTAGTTAACATCCATCACCACATAGGTGATGTGTGTGAATGTATATGGAGAAGGAAGTGGGAACCCACTCCAGTATTCTTGCCTGGAAAATCCCATGGTTGGAGGAGCCTGGTGGGCTACAGTTCATGGGGTTGCAAAGAATCAGACACAATTGAGCGACTTCACTTTCACCACAAAGGTACAAATATTTTTCTGGTGATGAGGACTCTGAAGATCTACTTTCTTAGCAGTTTTCACATGTACAATGTAGTATTATTAATTATAGTCACCGTACTATATATCACATCATGATGACTTAGTTTATAACTGGAAGTTTGTACCTTTTGACCACTTGATTTAATGATTTTTCTCCCCCAAAATTTTCTTATTGTGAAAATTTTCAAGGAATTACATAGTCAACACTTGTATACCTACCAACTCAATTCTGTGGTTAACATTTTTGCTGTATTTGCCTTATTACATATGACTGCCTTGGTCTCTGGCTCACAAGAGTGTTTCTGTGGTGAAGTAAAATTCCTGGACCAGGCTCCCAACTAGGCTCCCAAGTGACTACCTTGTAACTTCATTTCTTCCAGTTACTTGTTAATCTCATCCAGATTTCCTTTCCTTAACAATGCCCACATTTTATTCTGTTCTGGAATTCCAAGTTGGTCATCTCAGTTTTGGTGAAAGGAGCTGTTTAAATGAGAAGTGTTCAAAGTATTCTACAGCAGACTTCTGACCCTTTTCTGGGCATTTGTAACACCCAGGTGTTTCAGAGACTAGGGTGTAGAGAGAGAGAGTGGATGAGCCAAATTGGGAATGATATCTCTGCAATTTTATATTCTACCTTAAGGATGTTTGTGATTCTAAAAACCATGTTGGTAAAAACTTTTTTTTAATCATGTTGATAATCCATAGAAGGGCTGCTATCATGGCAATGGGATATTTCACCTTTAAATCAGTCAGGGAAATTATGGTAGAATCATATGTTTATTTTCGAGACTACAAAAACATTATTGCTAAAGGAGTGTGTTTATTTATTTATGCATATTCCACTGAATTTCCAAAAAGATTTAAGGCAGGTGAATTAAATGATTATAGTTTTATGTGCCAATTTTAAAAATGAAGACTATAACACACATATTTGGTAAATACCAAGCTGGAATTTCTGGGTTTACCTCCTTTTTTCTTGGGAGATCATATTGAGGTAAGACAAGAACAAATTTTGTCCACCATGATTGTAGAACACAAAAGATAACCCCACTCCTTTCATACAACAAAGAAAGACAAGAGCTTGGCTATGAAACAAGACTCATGATGATGGCTGACATTTTAGGAAAATGCAACAATTTACATACAAAGCATGATAAAATGATTTGTATGGTTTTAGACATATTCTGAAAGGCCTTGGAAGGCAGTCTCATTGTAGTATTTCAGAAGCAGCACATCTGAAGAAAGGTTTCTATGGCAACTCAAGAAAGTTTGATTTTTTTTCCTCTCCTTTTCAAGAGCATAAATCATCCTACGGCCTAAGGCTTCAGTAAAGGTCTCCTGTATTTTAGCAGCTATTGCTATTTGTTTTGGGAGTTGTATATTTTGACTGTCTAAGAGAAAACAAAGCAAAGGGCTTCCAAGAAGCTTGGAGTCTTACATTTTTAGTATTTGGGGGCAAGATGTGAATAATCTTATTCTAGACTTTGCTTCTCTGTGATCGAAAGAATGGTGCACATTGGTATGTTTGGTTTATAGCATGTGTTATTTCAGTTTTCAAGAAAGTTGTGGGACTTCCCTGGTGGTCCAGTGGTAGAGACTCCACACTCCCAATGCAGGGGCATTGGTTCAATCCCCAGTCAGGGATCTAAGATCCCACGTGTCATGTGGCACTGCTAAAAAAAAGAAAGAAAGTTGTGATCAATGTGTTCACAGGAAAGAGGAGTCAGTCTGGACTTAAGAAGGAGGAACTGTTTGGCCAAAGCATCTCCTAATCAGTAGTTTAGTGGAGGTGTCCTACTGTCTTCACATCTGTCTGTAAATGACATGGTCCTAGGGTTTTGCGCACTGATATACTTAAGGTGGTTTTTATCAATATATCCTTTCCAAGAAAGTCAATAAAGAAATATTCTATTTTTAAAACTCAGAACACTTTGAGAAATTTTTTTATAAACAACTTTGGCCTTTGTATGTTACAGGAAATCACGTGACTAATGGAAAACACCCAGGACACAGAAATAGAGCTAGACTTTAGATCGAGTTCTGCCATCGCTAATTGTGTCACACTGAGCAAGCCCTTGAGAATCTCTATGAGCCTCCATTTTCTAATCTGAAAAACAGGGTAAACAACATGAGCCTCAAAGGCTTATTGTTAAGAACTGAATGTGTGTCAATATTGGAAACTATAGTGCTGTACCAATGTAAGGTGGTTATTATAATTGGTTAGCTGGCTTTCTTTCCAGCTCTTTTTCTTTGGTAAAGTCTGTTTACCATTTCTGGTGTGACAAGAAGAAATCAGTTTCAATGTGCATAATTATTTTAGTTTTCTTATACTATATTAAATATGATTATATAGATACCACTGCAGCCAGTTATTTGTTTCTTGACTAAGTAATTAAATATCATATTTGCTGAAGGCTATTAAATGAATCCAGGTAAGTGCCAACTGTGTACTCACATTGAGGACACAAAGACTAGGTAATTAAATTCTTATCATTCAGGAAATAAGTTCTCTGAGTTTTGAGGCCACAGCATGAGCTATTCAAGCTGATGCAGTGAAAGAGGGAGGATGCAATCCAGCCCACACACTGCCAGCCAAGCATCAATGTGAGCTGTACTCACCTGAAGAAAGGATGCTTTTTTGAAACTTACCTGCCATGAGTGTAATTTCTTCTTTCTTTCTGTAATTTACACAAATACATGGAATGTGCTAGCAGTGGCCCTGGTATTTATGTGGTTCGTGATGTTCTACAGAAGGCTTTCAGTGTTTCATCATTTAGTGTGAGGAAGACTGCTTTCCATGTTTGTTTTCTAGAGTTACATTGCCTAGATTTGAATACTGGCTCTGCTGGTTGCCAGCCGTGTGACCCTGAATACATTATTTGACTTCTCTGTGCTTTCCTTTTCACATCTGCCAACTTCATAGAGTTGTTAGGAAAATAAATAAATTCTTATATGTAAAACACTTGGAATTAAAACTGGCATGTAGTCAGTGCTCAAAATATTTCCGTCTTT
This sequence comes from Antilocapra americana, assembly GCA_007570785.1. Classification (NCBI taxonomy): domain Eukaryota; kingdom Metazoa; phylum Chordata; class Mammalia; order Artiodactyla; family Antilocapridae; genus Antilocapra; species Antilocapra americana. The sequence continues at coordinate 726,166 of ML664653.1, read as the reverse complement.
TGGGAACTAAATCATTAAACTACTCACTAAGAAGTGCTTTGACCGAACAGTTCCTCCTCCTTAGTCCAGACTGACTCCTCTTTCCTGAGAACACACTGATCACAACTTTCTTTCTTCTTCTTCTTTTTTTTTTGGCAGCGCTGCAGGGCATGTGAGATCTTAGTTCCCTGACCAAGGATTGAACCTTTGTCCACCTGCCTCTCTACTCTGTGTTGAAGAGTTCACCAGTTAACGTCTGAATTGTACCTATAAATGCTACTTTCCTTTAATGAATTTAGTCTCACATTGGTGATATTTTTTCTTCTTACCCAGCCTCTTTTGTGTGTGTGTATGTGTTAAATAACTGAAAAGGCATTCTTTGTAGAGACATCAAAGAATTCCAGTTCTTTGATTAGAAGGTCACTTGGTTGTTTTTAGAATTTTCTCATAAAACCATTGCTTTGTCAGAAGTGACAGAGGTGATGAGGGCTATTTGCATGTCTTTTTGGCTTTTTTCCTTCCTAAGAGTGTGCTTATAAGATTTACTAGGGTTATAAGTTTAGAGATGCTTTGAGGTACCGTGAATGTTTTTTTCTCAGTTTTGGTCAACACGATACTTTTTGGTAACTTTAAACTGAGAAAAAGTCCTTTGTAACATGGAAGTACTGATATTTGACAATGTTTTCAGAACAATTAGACTTGCATTTCACAATGCCAAAAAAATCTATTAAATATCAGTTTTTGATAGGAAGGACATGAGATAGACTGACAAAGCAAAGAGTGAGGCAGATGGTGATTTTGATTTTTATCTTCCTTCCAATCCCAAATCCTTCACTGTTCTTAATACTCTTGGAAGAAGCCCTTTTGTTACTTGCACTGTGCACTTTTCAGTCTCCTACAGTCTGTAACTCTTAAGCCCTTTTCTGTGGCACAAAACAGGAAGCACAGAATATTAATAATGCTGCAAACTACTGATTTCTAGGTATTTAAAATAATTTGTGTATCTAATACAGATTGAAATATCCAAATAATTGAGACAGTCATCACTTTGAGGAAACATTTTCCAAGTGAACTACATGGAAAGGGAGATGCAATATTTTGATTATTTCATGGCATTAGGCTTTCGTTCACCATTTAGCCAGCTATGCCATATTATGCTTATTCATCCAAAGGAGACTCCCTGAGCCAAAATACCATAGATCCTGCACCATTTAGAACTAACAAGTGAGATGATCTTCTCAAGAACCTGTCTAGGACACATCGGGGCTACTTCTGAATGTGTCAAATAATCATTTGTTTGTGAAATATTCATTGATCCTGCATATTAAACTCAAGTTTTTATTAGCTTTTTAAAAGTAGGCAGTGATTATATACTTGTTTCTAAACTGGTTGCCTAAAGAGTTTGCCACAGTGTGGGAGACCGAGGTTCGATCCCTGGAGAAGGAAATGGCAACGAACTCCAGTATTCTTGCCTGGAAAATCCCATGGATGGAGGAGCCTGGGAAGCTGCATGCAATCCATGGGGTCACAAATAGTTAGACACAACTGAGAGACTTTACTTTCACTTTCAAACTGGTTGCAAAAATTAAATATCTGTTTAAAAGAAAAACCGATATTTTAAGATTCTTCTGTTTAGATGGACAGCAGAATGTTTTTAAGACATTGCACCAATCTGTGTATAGAGTTACTGCATTTTTAACTTTTGCTTTTTGGTCCAAGGGTCGTGGCTAAGAATTCCGGTTTGGCGCTGAACCCTCACCATTTACTAATTGTATAGTCCATGGCTAGTCAGTGAATGTCTCTTATCCTCCATTTTTTTCTTTTTAAAATGAGGATAATAATACCTGTCAGTACTGTGGTGAAAATCAAATGGGGTCCCTTTTTTAAAAAAAAAATAACTTATTTTATTTTATTTATTATTATTTATTTATTTGTTTATTTTTACATTATCGTGTTGGTTTTGCCATACATTGACATGAATCTGCCATGGGTATACATATGTTTCCCTTCCAGAACTCCCCTCCCACCTCCCTCCCGATTCCCTCTCTCTGGGTCATCCCAGTACACCGGCCCTGAGCATCAAACCTGGGCTGGCGATTGATTTCACATATGATAATTAACATGTTTCAATGCCGTTCTCCCATATCATCCCACCCTTGCCCTCTCCCACAGAGTCCAAAAGACTGTTCTATGCATCTGCGTTTCTTTTGCTGTCTCGCATACAGGGTTCTTGTTGCCATCTTTCTAAATTCCATATATATGCATTAGTAAACTGTATTGTTGTTTTTCCTTCTGGCTTACTTCACTCTGGATAATAGGCTCCAGTTCTGTCTACCTGAGTAGAACTGATTCAAATGAATTCTTTTTAATGGCTGAGTAATATTCCATTGTGTATATGTACCACAGCTTTCTTATCCATTCGTCTGTTGATGGACATCTAGGTTGCTTCCAGGTCCTGGCTATTGTAAACAATGCGGCAATGAACATTGGGGTACACGTGTCTCTTTCAATTCTGGTTTCCTCGGTGTGTATGCCCAGCAGTGGGATTGCTGGGTCATATGGCAGTTCTATTTCCAGTTACACTGTTGGTGGGAATGCAAACTAGTACAGCCACTATGGAAAACAGTGTAGAGATTCCTCAAATGAGTTTTCTATGTGAAACACTACTTCTTCATACATAGCAAAGCAACGCTCAATGCTTTATGATGACATTTGTTATTATGCTGGATATTTTCTTTTTCCTTTTTTTTAGCTGTTACTGCATTGTGTCAGGAAATGATTGCTTAAGGGTTCCAACAGCATTGATTACATTGATTAGTATTTCTACTTTATATTATTTTTAACAATAGTATTACATTTTAAAATTCTCAAACTTCTGAGAGAATACACCATCTCTCCTATTTTTGTTTTATGGCAAAATGTGTTAAAAGTTCCAAATTACTGACATAAATGTGAACTCTTGGGAAACAACCCTGTTGTCAGCCTGAGGGGCTCTGGGTCCTTAGTTGTTTGCTTATCTTTTGATTAATGAAACCATTAATCTTTTTGCCAGTCATCAGTGAGGAATCCCTTGAGAGCTCAGTTGCTCAGTTGTGTAACACTGAACAACACCATGGACTGTGGACTATAGCCCACCAGGCTCCTCTGTCCATGGGATTTCCCAGGCAAGAATACTGGAGTGGGTTGCCATTTTCTCCTCCAGGGGATCTTCCCAAGCCAAGGATCAAACCCACATCTCGTCTCCTATATTAGCAGGCAAATTCTTTACCACTGAGCCACTGGGGAAGCCTCTCCCTTGAGAGCTACATGTAAATAATCTTTTTAAATTTCTTTATTAAAATTTTTTTATTGAAGTATATAACTGGTTTACAATGTTTGGGTTAATTTCTGCTGTATAGCCCAGTGATTCTGTTATATATATCTCTCTATATACATAACTACATACATTCTTTTTTAAGTGTTTTCTCCATTGTGGTTTATCAGAGGATATTTAATATAGTTCTCTGTGCTATACTTTAAGACCTTGTTGTTTATACATCTTGACAATCTTAATAAGCTCAGGACCAGACTCCAACTCCTTAGTTTCTTTGGTACCCTAAAACTCCCTCTTCCTAAAATGCAGAAGATGAGATGGTTGGATGGCATCACCGACTCAAGGAACATGAGTTTAAGCAAACTCCAGGGGATAGTGAAGGACAGGGAAGGCTGGTGTGTTGCAGTCCATGGGGTTGCGAAGAGTCAGACACAACTTAACAACTGAGCAGAAACAAACTACAGGAACTTTCTTAAGCCATTGTTCTTTTCAAATCAGTCTTTGTCAGTTGATGTCCAACTAGCATTTTGAATACCACCCCACATGAGCATGAGTGGGACAAATTTTGAGGTATTTTCCACAACATATTTTTGTATTGCTCTATCCAAAGATACTTTTATAATTTCTATTTATGCCTTTTTAAGGCACACAAACCTAGAGAACTCTAGTCAATGATTTGATAAGACCCTGGCTTGTTCTAGTAAATGTTTCTGTATAGCGTCAGGTACTTAGTAGTATCTTTTGTGAAATATAAAATACTAGTGAATTTGAGTGATGTTGTGTTTTATTCTGAGCCCCTTTTTAAGCCTCAGCATACTTAGCAAGTCTATCTGAATTCCATGATAACTGCTGTTACTATGGCTGCATGTTATTTCATATTTCATTTGTTGAACTGATGCTTGATAAGAGAGATGGCATTGAATCGTGGGCAATTTTGACTCAATGGAAGGTTTTTTTTTTCCTTATGGAGGTAAAATTAGGAAACTGTAGGTAAAAATGCAAGCCTTGTATTTCTAAATTAGGGTTGAGCAATGCTTGTGCACACACTATGTGGGTGTAGGGGGGTGGACTTTGGCACCATCACCCCACCACCTGCTGGATGTTCTGGCCTTGGCTCCAAGGACAGTTTTCAGAAGGTGGATTAACTCAAATAATGAAATGTCCCATCAGCCCCTTTAAAAAAAATGGGTTTCTTCTTTTAGGACAGCTCACAGTGGGTGAATGGAGCCTCATCTTTTCATTATGGTTTCCACAGTAGACTCATATCTTATGTTCCACGGATTCTTATCAAACCATAAGATACAAGGGTGCCTTCAAAACATGGTGGCCCAAACAAAGTGAAAAACACTTTTGAAATGTAATTTCTCCCTGAAGCAGAAATTGAGAGATGCGATCTATGAAAAGGATGGCTCTGAGGCCCCATGGAAACCAATGCTCATAGCGGTCATAGAAGCAGACACTGGAGTGAAACTGCCTGGCTTTGCTGCTGGCTCATTATGTGATCTTGGACACCTCTTTATGCTTCAGTTTCCTCAGCCATAAAATGGGAATATCAATAGTACCTTTTTTCTTTATTGGATTGCTGTGAAAATTCATTGAATTAATACATTAAAACACTCAGAATAGCATCTGAAATGCTGTGCATAGTATATGAAAATGAGCTCTTTTCATAAGGAATTTTTTTTCTCACTTGTGCTTGTGCTCAGTCACTCAGTCGTGTCTGACTCTTTGCAACCCCATGGACTGTAGCCCGCCAGGCTCCTCTGTCCATGGAATTTTCTGGTCAAGAATACTGGAGTGGGTTGCCATTTCCTCTTTCAAGGGATCTTCCCGACCCAGGGATTGAACCTGCATCTCCTGTGTCTCCTGCATTGGCAGATGGATTCTTTACCACTGAGCCACCGGGGAAACTCTTTTCACACTAGTGGGATCTAAAAGTTTAGAACTATTATTTTTAAAAGACAAGGTAAAAATTGTTTCATTTCTCTGTAAGGCGCAGCATCTTGGCATTTCCTTGATTTTGTTTGATTTCATAAAGCAAATGAGTAAGGTATTTGGAACTGAGTAAATTCAGTTCATTGTGGTAAGAACTCCAGAGTTATCTTGTCTGAAAAAACTCTTACTAAACTCTAAGTTAAAGATCCAGAATTCTAAGATTTGTGAGATCAAAAACTACATTCAGGATGTACTTATACCAAAAATTACATATTTGAACTCCCCACTAAGCTTCATCTTTATCAAAACTCATTGGTTAAAGTTTCTTGTATGTAAATGTATCTCAGTAAGCTGTTTTGTTATTTTGAAATCATGATGTTGGAATTGAAGTAGGCATACAGTGTTTTTGACTACATTAATAGATGAATAAATAAATAGAGTCATTGTATTCTTCAGTGATGGATCCTACGGGGAATGAGGATAATTAAATGAGTTGCATTTTATGTCTTTGGTTTTGTAACTTTATATCAGCTTCCAAAAGTTCAGTTTTAATAGTGAATTTTAGGTCCTTTCACATGCTTTCAAGATTGACTCCCCCCTTCACTTCTTCACCTAAATTTATTGGATTTTCAGATTTACATTGAGAATTAAGTCAATTGCTCCATTTGGTCCTGGGTTTGCTGGGGCTTATACATTTCTTTTTTGTGAGACTTTGTGTTTTCTTTCATGTTGTCAGACACATAGTCATGTAATTTAGTCTTTGAAGATAAACATTTTGATAAAGTGACCAAAGAAGTTTTTTTAAGATTTGAGACTTTTACTAAAAATGAAACCCTGTTTTATTCTTTCAAGAAATAGCAGTTGGTTTCACAGACTTGGAATCTGGGTCTCTATTGAGAAACCCATTGGTTAAGTTGAACGTGATGATATGCTATGTGTATGAGCCAACATGGACTTTTCTCATTGGCTGTTAGCATGGGGAGCTTATCTGAATTTGAGTGTTTGGTTCTGATTTCTTCTTGTATTTTCTACCAGGTATGGCAGCAGCCAAACTTCTGCATGACTCTGGCCTGAATGTGATTGTTCTGGAAGCCCGGGACCGTGTGGGAGGCAGGACTTATACCCTTAGGGTAAGACAATAAGAAAGGGCTGGAAAAATGTGACCCTGAAAATTAGTTTTATTTTTTCTTTCGGAATGACTTCAACTTCACTTGACTCTTTTCAAGAGAGTGAAAATTACTTCAAGACACTCCATGGCCTCTCAATTTGTTTTCTTTCCATGTCTTTCTTCTGTCTCTTTTCTCTTTTCGCCTCATAACACTTGGTACTTCCCTCATAAACGATTGCATCAATAATTAGATGTTTGAAATACATTAGTGAGTAAAACAAAGATTCCCTGCCCTTGTGAAATATTTATTTCCCCCTTTTTTAAGTGGGGGAGCTATAATGACTCAGTTTGTAAATAATCCACCTGCCAATGCAAGAGCCTCAAGTTCCATCCCTGGGTAGGGAATGTCCCCTGGAGAAGGAAATGGCAACCCACTCCAGTATTCTTGCCTGGAGAATCCCATGGACAGAGGAGCCTGGAGAGCCACAGTCCATGGGATCTCAGGAGTTGAATGCAACTTATGCATTAAACCGTACCACCATACAATAAACAAACAAAAACAGCAAAGGAGGACCTGCTCTGATGTCCCTGACTATTAGGAATCCAGTTATGTTTGGACATGTTCAAACATAGGGAGTTTTTCTAATCACTCTTTTTCAAAGGTTGGTCCTTAGTCATTGCAAATGAAGCTTATTCAAAACCATATGAAAACCTTTCTACTGAACATTAGAGCAATTTCAAAGGTTTAAATTAGAAGTTTAATGCTATCTTTCAAGTATCTGGGTTAACAAACTGCAAAAGAAATGATCATTTCCTGGATGGTCTTAGAGTTTATCATACTAGGTGAAGAAAGTCACACAAAGAAAGACAATTATGTGATATCATTTATATATAGATGCTTTAAAAATGATACAGATGAACTTACAAAACAGAAACTGACTCACATAGAAAACAAACTTATGGTTACCAAAGTGAATAAAGGGGAAGGGAGTTTGGGATTAAAATTAGGAATTTGGGATTAATAAATACGCAAGACTATATATAAAATAGACAAACAACAAGTACCTACTGTATAGCACAGGGAACTGTAT
>ML664653.1:632388-718640 GCA_007570785.1 Antilocapra americana | reverse complement strand
ACACACACACAAAACTGAATCATTTTGCTACACACCTGAAACATTGTAAATCAACTATACTTCAATAAAAAAGTGGTCCTTTACTTTCTTGCTTTTTCTCTAGCATTGGGTGCCTCAAAATTAGCCCGAAATGCTAAGTAAAGAGAAATTCATCAATAGTTCATACTTTACAAATCTAAGCCAGTAAAACCCAGAGCACGTTGTGGTACGTAGTGAGAATGATGGGGTTCCAAAATCTCTTTCTTATTTCAAGTCCAATCAATTTTGCTTTAAAATTAGGAATGATTCAATAACCGTTTAGTTGCATGAATGAGGTAGAATGGAGAACAGAGTCCAATTTTCTATCGATACTCCCTCCACAAAGTGTGTCTAGAACCTGTGAAATGCCAATCTGCTTTTTTTAGGGCTGTCTTTTTTATCTTAGGAATAACATTTTCACAAATATTTATTTTTATTTCTTTCCATGGGAAAACAGAACCAAAAAGTTAAATATGTGGACCTTGGAGGAGCTTATGTTGGGCCAACTCAGAATCATATCTTAAGATTATCTAAGGAGCTAGGATTGGAGACCTACAAAGTGAATGAAGTAGAGCATCTGATTCACCATGCAAAGGTAAGCCTGGAACAACCTTTGAAGGATTTGGAGATTTTTCTATCGGTATTTCCATATATTAGTAGAAATTCCAAATCCTCTCCTCAGACAATCTCCTTCATCCTTGAATGACACGTATGTATTTTATAAGTATATTTCAACCATTCTAAGAATTATTTTACTGTTATAAAAGGCTAATTATAAACCTATTTGGAAAGGTTATTGATGAAGTGGTATTAACCATTTGGTAACAAGTTGAACAAAACCAATAGAGAACATTTGTGATTTATTAAACACCTCTATTAAAATAATTAGGGCTCTTTCATGTGATACAAAAACTTGTGTACAGTTTTACAAATGCTATCTTAGACATCATGTGATAGAGTATTTGCAATATGTTTAATGTAATTATTTTGAAATTTGGTTATTATGTCCTATATATAGGCTAAACTCACTCTCTTTTGGAGATTTACATAAGAATAGGTCAAGTCCCAAACTTCATCCTCTGTGGGAAAGCTTTATTAATCTCCCTCAAATTTCTGTGAGTTTACTGGGCCTCATATTCTCATGATCATTTGTGGTCCACAGTTCTTGCTTCCATGACACATATGCTCATTCACATTCATGGCCTGTGACTCTTTTCTTTCCTTTGCTCCATGTCAATTTGGGTTCAAATTCACCTCTTTGTCTTGACTTTCTTTGGACCACCCTGAGTGTTCGTGTACAGTAGACTGGACTGAAGTTTTAAAAATTGGGGTGAGGGGTTCAGTCACAGAAACAAACAACTTAGAATTGAATATTGGACATTGCAATTCTAAGAAGCTCTTCAAACAGAGTGCCTTTGGTGATTTCTCACTGACCACATTTTTCTGTGGATTCCAGTCTCCCACCATGTTTCTCCCTTTAGACTCTTCTCACAACTCCCTGAACCTTGTTTTCCCAGCATCTCTGTCTTGGTCCAAAATATCACTGATGTTCTCTAACAGTCACCTGTCCTGGACCTTACTCTGAAGTCCCACAGAAGGACTGGCAGAGATTTTTAATTTTAATCTTTCCTCTCTCTTCCTCACTTACCTCCTTAAATGGAATTGAGCAATATAGAGACAAGTTCCTCCCTGGAAAAAAATTATACACTTAGGAGACAGAAGAAACTAGCAACAGTTAGTTTTGAATCACATAATAGTGTTGACATGTGTATTATTTGTGGGTGATGATATTAAGAAGGACAAATAATAGACTATATGTTGTGAATTGTTTAATGAAACAGAAAATAAAAATCTATCTGATTTGGTGTAATGTGGGTAACATTTATAAGAAATGTTTTGCTTGACCTTTAGATTTTGTTTTATGAACCTTTTCACCTTGCTTCCCTATGTGTCTAGTGGGAAAAGAGACACATGAATTAGAAATGAATTAGAAATGAAAATGAAGCATGGTGATAGCATAATTTATTGAACATTCATCAGCAACTCTTTGTAAACATCATTCATTGTGTTCCTAGCTTTTATATGTAGATCATCTTGACTGATGTCTTCTGTCTTCACGTCCTAACATTTAAGACTTGCAGAGAATTCCTAGAACATTAGGATTTCTTTTAGATTTCTCTGGACAAAGTAGATGATGACTAGAAATTAAATTCATTCTTCTATCCTTGTGCAGGCAGGGTTTCTTCGCAGTCAGGGGCTATGTTGAGGATGCTTTGTTTTTCTGGAAATCTTTCTGCTGACATTATGTTCCTTGTTTGAAAGAGATTGCTCACAGTCATCAATTGTGGCAAGGATGTTATACTTGAATTTTTCAGAGTGATGACCAAATATGCTTCTTTCTTTAGCTATTTCATGTAATCCACATGCAGCTAAGAAAATAATTAAGCACTATCTCTGATTTGATATAGAATAAATACATATGCTAACACTGGTCTTCATGAAATTCAAATGAATGTTATTGCTTTCTAATTATTAAAAAAGGAAAGCAGGTTTATTGTAAAAATATAAGAAGAAAACTTGGGTAGATAAAAATAATTTAAAAACCCTTTCAATAATCTTATCTAGAGAAAATCACTCTAAAATATTCTTTTGGTACATAGATTTTCATGTTCCTGTATTGTTATTTTCTGACCTCTGCTGGAGGAAATAAGAAATATCAGTACACTTTAAAATATTGTATATATATGCATATGTGTATATGTTTGATATACTTACTCTTTAATTCTCATCCTGAGACACTTAAAGCACTAATGAATTTATGAAACAAAGATTTCAGTTCTCAGTCCACTGAAAACTGGTTGTACCCAGTGAAGTGTTACATGACAATAAATAATAATAAAGATTTTAGAGCTAGGAAGTCCTCCCTAAACTAAAAATTTGTTCTCCACCATCATCACCTCCATGTCTTTGTTCATATGTCATTTTTCTTCTTTTGAATCTGTAACAAGCATCTCAGATGCTTCCATCCATTTCTGGAATTATTGACCAGAGCTCTGACATCTGATCTCCTACTACATGCCAAAGAATGTAGTTCAGAAATTTGTTTTCTTTGTAATGGTAGGAAGTACTTTGGCCATTTGGACATTACCTATTACCTATTTCAATAACTACTGTTCCCAAATGCAAACAATGGTTCATGCAAATATCTAGTATATTTGTGCCTTGTTTCTTCAGTGGACCTGCATTGTATTTCTCAACCCAAAGCCTGAGAATGTCAAGAGTATCAAGTGTGTTACTTCTAATATTGTCAGATCCTGCTATTTAAATCAGCCTGCTCAAGGACTCTGCTTTTTTCAATTTCTTACATGATTGGTAATGTAAGACAAAGTTTTACATGCAGCCTTAATGACATTAAGCTAAAGAATTTGAAGGTGGTGGTTGGAATTGAAATTGGTGAAATGTCTTACATTGCTAAAAAGTGGCTTTCCAAACCCTTGCACATGAATCGAGGATGTGGTACCAAGCTATATGGGGATTTCATTATCAGTGGGAAAATGATCACTTCAGCTCAAATCTATATAATTTAGAAGGTATTTTCTACACTTCTCAAATCAGTGATGCAGTCCTTCATGCTTAACAATTATTGTGAAACATCTACTCAAGTTTATAATCTATTTCACAGATAGTCATGCTAATTTCTGCTAGGATGGTTTAGAAGGCAGTTGTTTACATGCCTTGGAAGTGACTTGTGAAAAATGTCCCCTTTCAGGGACTAACTCATAATTAAAGAAAAAAATACAAGAAATATAAACCTCTTAAGGAATATTGCTGCATTTTGCCTTGTACTTCTTCCTCTTTTATCGTGTGTGTGTGTGTGTGTGTGTGTGTGTGTGTGTGTATTTGCATGCTCATATGTGTGGTTATTGTGTTGCTGTTTGTTTTTCGTTCTTTTAAGCTCATACTTTGAAGGAGTTTTGTACAATGTAGGCTATTGACATTTAGAGTTCCTCTGTCTCAGAAGTTTTATAAGTCTGAAATTTAGAACTAGTGTCAAGTGAAAGTATGCATGCAACTGCTTTAGGCCCAAAGGCTGAACTGTTAGGAGTCTGGTGAATGTAAAGATGTAGCATGATTTAAACTTAAGAGTCCAACTTCACACTGATAGTTGTGTGTTTCCAAACTTTAGCTCTTTTGGTAAACTGAGAAAGAAAAAATAAAGATGCTCTGATCTTAGTCTACTTCCCAATGAGCAGAAGCCAAGATTATTGTCAAAGTCCCTTTTGTGTTGTATCTGGTCAATATCAATGCCTGAAGCGACGAGGAGCCATTTCTAAAATACTTTGCCTACATGTTTATGCTACAACTGCTATTGCTTAAATAACTTTGTGGAGGAGGCACCATTTGGCAGAACTTTTCCATTTGTTGAGAACACTGACAGCCAATAGAAAATATAGTACCCTTAGAGCACATAAAGGCATAGGGGATAAACTAAATCTCTAGCGATCAGACCGGTTGGGTGAGCTTCTTGAAAGAGATCACTGTCTCTCCATGTTGGGGAACAGCAATATAATTAGAGGAGACATTGAAAAAGAAAATATTCAAACTTGAATTGCATTTGGCAAATGAAAACCATCCTAAGATGTAGGACCTCAGCATCTTGCAGAAATCAACAGACCAGGAGTGTCCAGTCTTCTTCAGACTTAGTATGCCCTTCTGCAAGCCTCTCCCTCCAACATTATTAATCCAGAGAAGCAAGGGTGTACTTGCTTTTCTCACAGTGACAGAAGAATCCAGGAACAGGTTGGACAAAATCTTGTATTTCACCCAGGAATAGCTGCCATTTTCCCATGAACTTCACACATGCCATCCAGGGCTCACTGGTTCTGAGATGGGTTTCCTGAATCTTCTCTTCCATACCCACCCCTACTCCACTCCATTTCTTATTTGTTGGAAACAGATATGTCTTATCATCAAGGAAATATCCCCCATGCTAAATATGTAGAATAGTAATTTCCTTTTCAGCAGGCAAAACCTATTTGTCTAGTGATCATTCTGAAGCTTATGTTCAGTTCTTCTGGAAACCAAAGTGCTAATTTGTGTTTATAAAAGACAGGCAGATTTTTGACATGTAATTGATGAAGATGATGCTTTCAGTGGCTGAATGTGGGGGAATATTTAAGATACGAGAGGAATTTATTCTAAGCCTTCAAGGTTTCCTTTTAGAATTTAAAATATGATAAAATCAGTAAAGAAAGTGAAGTGGCTCAGTTGTGCCCTACTCTTTGTGACCCCATGGACTGTAGCCTTCCAGGTTCTTCGGTCCATGATATTTTCCAGGCAAGAATACTGGAGTGAGTTGCCAGGGGATCTTTTTGACCCAGGGATCAAACCCTAGTCTCTTGTGTCTAGGGCATTGGCAGGTGGATTCTTTACCACTGTGCCACCTGGGAAGCCAAGTAGCCCAAAGGAGATGCATTGGCAGAGGCCCAGCTCATCAAGGAATGGTGACTAACAAGGGTGATCATGTAATAGGTCAAAGCTTCAGCAGCCTGTAGGGATTGGCAGGAAGTAGAAGATGGCCTAAAATTTGTTAGCCTACCTTGCCACACCGTCACAGAGCCCATGCCTTTCTATTGGTGTTTGCTTCAACCAGTAAATAATGACAATAGGAACGTTGCTCTGGTGTGGACATCTAGAACCTTCCAAGTGCTTTCATGCATGACCTCTTTTTTTACATTTTATTTTATTTTTGACTGTTTGTTATGTGGGATCTTAATTCCCTGACCAGAGATTGAACCCACACTCTCTAGAGTGGAGTTCTAACCACTGGACATCCAAGGAAGTCCCCATGATATCTTATTTGGACCTCACAAATGTGAGTCTCAAATAGCTAGAAGTTTTGTCCCTGTTTAACAGATGAGAGTGTAAAGGCTAAAGAGATTAATTGCATATGGCAGGAAGCGATGCAGTCAGAACATGAACTGAGATGCCAAGAATACACATTAAAGAGCTCGCTGTCCTCTGTATGGGAGACTTTCTGTCATTTCCATCTGAGCCCCAGCACCTGCCTTTGTCCTCCTTCTTTCCTGCCAAACTTACACTCCAGCATCTTGGAAAAACCCTGTTGAAGATCTTCCCTTCTTTAAAATTATCTGCAGTTGACTCCAGTTATTCCACTGACTTCTTCCTAAGTCCTGTATCTTCCTCACTTTCTTAATTACATTTTGTGAAAAGCGGTTTGGAAGTAGAAAGTGAAAGTCACTCAGTAATATCCGACTCTTTGCGACCCCATGGACTATATAGTCCATGGAATTCTCCAGGCCAGAATACTGGCGTGGGTAGCCTTTCCCTTCCCCAGGGGATCTTCCCAATCCAAGGATCGAACCGAGGTCTCCCATATTGCAGGCAGATTCTTTACCAACTGAGCTGAGGGAAGCCATTGGAAGTAGAAAGAAGTCTGTTATTTGTACTTTAAGATTAAGCACCCTGCCCCCTACCTCCCCCCACACACAGAGAACATATTTTGTTTACATTTGACATTCTTGGATTCTTATTCTTGTATTTTCATGTAAAGTTTTTAAGTTTGCTTTTTTTCACTTATAAATATTCACAGATATTTTCTAATGTCCTTAGAAGTTCTTTGTAGATACCATTTAAAATAGATACATAATATTCTGTCCCAAGAACATTCTGCATTATAGTGGCTATTTTGCCAATCGGTTGCATTGATTAAGCTTCTCTACTATCTTCAAATGGTCTAACCTGTAATACAGATCTAATATAGGTTACTATTATGCAAGACACAATTAAATAATTGAGTTTGTGACAATTTGAGGTAAAGTCGTTGTGGGATTTGTGGAATCAAAAATTCTTTTAATATGAAAAGAAACAAAAAAAGGCACAGTGATTAAATAAAACAAAGCAGGGAAAAAAGATTTCCATGGCTCAATTAAACTAGGAAAAGACTGCAGCCATAGATCATAAAATCTGAGAATTGATGGCAAGAAAATTCCTGGCTGGTGGCAAAAAAATTCATTCCTGGCTCTTCAATCCCAGAACTACTCCATTGCTGAAAGCAAATGTGTTACAAAGCAAAAAATCACTAAGGACTCCCACAATTTCTCTTGGCCCTTCACAGATGTTAAGTTACTTGGTCTACTTTCCCAATCATTCAGGTGACAGTTTTGCCAATGCCTTACCACTTTCTCTGGTGGCTTAGATGGTAAAGGATCTACCTGTTAATGCAGGAGATCCAAGTTTGATCCCTGGGTCAGGAATATCACCTGCAGAAGGGAATGGCCACCAACTTCAGTCTTCTTGCCTGGAGAATCCACATATGCCATGGACAGAAGAGCCTGGTGGACCCCAGTCTATGCGGTCATGAAGAGTTGGATGCGACTAAGCCACTGCTTTCTCTACCTTTCAATCCTATGCCATTTCTTTTCTGGGCATTTGTACCAGGTCCACTAAGCTAATGGTACACAATTTAAAATTTTGTCCTAGTAGTGCTCCACTTCGAGCTATCATCACATGGTGACTCCAAATAAAGAACTCTGGAATGGACCAACTTGATGAAATTAGTGCTGAACATTAAATACATTTAAATAAAGATTTAAACATAAAGAATTATGATTATAGTACAAAATGTACTATAGTTTGTTTTTTTAAAAAATACTTTATATAGTAAAACATTATGGAATCTATAAAATCAGAATGTGAGGAAAGTAAGAAAGGAAGAAGTATAAGAAAGGTGAGTGTTACTTGAAATTTTCCATCATAGCATGGAATCAGTATATACCAAAATTATACTTGTAGCTAATAAAAAAAAGAGTCAAATCTCTTAATGATCTTTATGATCTTTTGACTTTATGCTACAAGGCTCTTTCTCTTGTTATAGGCAACATGCATTTGAAGTTTAACTCTTTCTTCAGTTCCCTTCAGTTTGTGTTTCTTCTAACTGAAGCAACTAAGCATGCATGCATGTCATTAAAAATAGCAAATATTATCTGATTTGATTCTCATATATTTGTATTTCTTTATTTTCTCCTTCTTTTTTTTAATTTTCTTTACTTTATTGTGTTGGTTTTGCCATACATTGACATGAATCTGCCATGGGTTCACATATGCTCCCCCTCCAGAACCCCCCTCCCTCCTCCCTCCCGATTCCCTCCCCCTGGGACATCTCGGTGCACCAGCCCTGAGCATCAATCCTGGGCTGGCAATTGATTTCACATATGATAATTAAAATGTTTCAATGCCATTCTCCCACATCATCCCACCCTTGCCTTCCACAGAGTCCACAAGACTGTTCTATACATCTGCATTTCTTTTGCTGTCTCGCATGCAGGGTTCTCCTTACCATCTTTCTAAATTCCATATATATGCGTTAGTATACTGTATTGTTGTTTCTTCTTCTCTTCTCTTCTTTTTCTTTTTCTTTTTATTTTCTTTACATTATCGTATTGGTTTTGCCATACATTGACTTACTTTTCTGTTTCCTTCCTCTTTCTCTCAGTCATCGGTTTGTTCATTTGTCCATCCATACCAACCATTCATCCATCCTTCTTTTGATATTGTAGATGCATACACAGAGGTCTGGACTGTCATGTTATAGGTATTTTTTTTAAACCTGGAGTAGTACGATTTGAAGTAAATTTGTGGCCTTCTTCTTTGTATTTTTGAGTACTGCTCAAACTTTTTATGAATAGCTCCTTTCATTTTTATTTTTAAAATGTGATTAGACAAATACTTTTTCATAGTCTTTTCCATTATACCGTATGACAAGATACTGAATATGATTTCCTGTGCTATGCAGTAGGAATTTGTTGATTATCTATTTTGTATATAGTAGTGTATATCTGCTAATTCCAAATTCCTAATTTATGCCTCCCCATACCTTTCCCCTTCAGTGACCATAATTTGTTTTCTACAAATAAAGATGCTACTTTGAGAGTTCATGGTCTATGAGAAGAGGTTAGGCCCAGTCTTTCTAGCAGATCTCTGTTATTCTCACATGCCAGCAGCAGTCTCTTGGGTGACATAACTATTAACAAGAACCAAACTACTTCCAGCCAGGCTTAGCTACTGAGCTTTGACCCTTTGAGTTTAGACAGTCTAGATCCCAAAGCAGCTGTTTGAATGCAGATCCTCAAAGATTCTGATCCTGGTATTAGTGGGCTGCATAATTTTCCCATTGTATTCTACACACACACACACTTCATCATTGACTTTTTTTCGTGACCTTGGCTATGTTATTTCTGCTTTGTACCTTGATTTTTCCATTTTCAAAAGGTGGATATTTGTACCTGTCCTGTTTAGTGCTTTGAGATTTTAAAGAGAAAAGAGAACAGAAGACACTGATTAACATTATTTTCACCAATAAGACTACTGTGGTACACTGAGGATACTAAGAATGTTTTGATAGAGCCTGTTTCCTTTCCTTTTGAAAACAAACATTTCTAATAGGCTCTGAGGATTCTTACTACCAAGGAAAATTTTAAATGGTGAAACTCCAGGTAGGATAAAGCTATACAAATTCTTTTCAAAAGAAAACCAGATTGGTAAACTTACCCTGAAAGTATTTTCACAGGCTCTTTATACAGTGAAATATAACTTCTATTACTGTAAAGTCTTCTTTATTTATTCCTCATATTAAAAAAAAAAATCTGTGTTTATTTGGCTATGCTGGGTCTTCCTTGTGGCATGCGGGATCTATTTCCCTGACCAGGGATCACATCCAGACCCCTTGCATTGGGACTGCAGCATGTTA
Source organism: Antilocapra americana (assembly GCA_007570785.1). NCBI lineage: Eukaryota > Metazoa > Chordata > Mammalia > Artiodactyla > Antilocapridae > Antilocapra > Antilocapra americana. The sequence goes on along the minus strand of ML664653.1, from coordinate 708,853 downwards.
GCCCCTGGACCAACAATGTGTTGGCCCTTCAGTTGTGTTTGACTCTGCAATGCCATGGACGGCAGCCTTCCAGGCTCCTCTGCCCACGGAATTCTCCAGGCAAGAATACTGGAGTGGGTTGCCGTTCTCTTCTCCAGGGGATCTTCCCAACCCAGTGATCAAACCTGGGTCTCCTGCATTGCAGGCAGATTCTTTACCATCTGAGCCACCAGTTAAGCCCATTTGGACTACCCCCATACTAAGCACTCCAGTGGCTACTGTATGGGAACAGCAGAGGCCTAGAAAGTTAGCAGATTCTGTGTATTTTTCTAAATGCTTCCAATTCAGCTTCAGTTTTTTTAAAAAGTCTGCCTAAAACATGTCTAGATCTTACAACAGAAACCTTACATTGTGGCATAGATTAATTTTGCTTATTCTGGCAACTCCAAATGTATGGCATCACTAAGAACTTGGAAATAGAGTGAAATTCTTTATTCTCACATAAGTGCCTATTGCTTCCTAAGAGTGAACCAGTTTAGAATCCCTTTTTAAAAACTCTCCTAGGTACCCATAAAGAGGCCATGTCCCTGAGGTTTTCATGTATAAGATAGTGAGCAAGTTGGAATTAAACAGGATTGACATAGTCAGAGATGCTTCCATAGAGAGCGCTTGGGACACTTCTCAAAACCTTGAAAGACACTGCTAAATAAATTTAAGGGACTAACTTTGTGGAGAGCATAACTACTTTTTCTATGGTGGCATTACTTTAATATTATTTTAATTAAGTTAAACTGTCCCTGACTGTGACTGACTCTGGAGAAACCACAGAACTGGCCCAAAGTGTTACAAATTATTATTGTCTTAAAATAATAAGGAAAAATCCCATAAGCAATGAGCTGTAGAGAAGATAAGGCTACAGTTAAGTGAAAGATGTTTATTCATTTCATCTTTGAGCACACATGCTCCATGCAAAGCTTTGAGCAAAAGGGCATGTGTAGAGTGACCTGGAGCCTTTTACTTCTGACATTTACTGTTCCCTCTTTTTTAAGTTGGCAAATGTTAAGGGCAGCTGCTGCAGACAGTGTCTAGTCACATACAAACCAAGGAAAAAAATTACAATTCACAATCACCTATAGTTTAGGTTCTCACATGAAATCAAACACACATGTGCCTTGTGGTTCCTGGAAACTCAGTTCAAAATTGAATGTAATAATAGCCAACACCTTCTGAGATTCAAATATGTGCAAAGCACCATCCTAAGCATTTGATATGCATTATTTCAATCCTCAGGAAAGTCTTATAGCTATTACTATCTCTTATTTACAAATGAGGGCATTTCAGCACAAGATGTCTGGGTAATTCGCTCAAGATCTCTCAATTGGTAAGTGATGATCCCCTTCACTCCTGAGTTTGTGTACTTGGCTCCATAGCTGCGGTGCTAACCCCAGAAATCCTTATGTAAGAGGAATGGAAGTCTCAAGAAAAACAAACAAACAAAAAAGGGTAAAGGTGCTCAGAACTGAACTGCTGACTCAACCCTCCTCTTCTTTCTGCTCAGAGTCTTGTTCCTTAAAGCTACCTTTTTTCTGTCTTATTCCTCATTGCTGATTTTTTAAACCTCCATCCACCTCCTGAGGCCTACCTGATCTCCTGGTGGCATTAGGAGCCCATGGAGGCCACTGACATGAACTTTCCTTTTGGTTTAATCAGAGGCTCTCAATATCTCTATCTCAGAGATATATTGAACTATCTCATTTCATTCATAATCCAGGAGTTTAAGAATGCTCATTCTGGTAAGACTGCTGGAACTCTGTTATACCAGATCAGTCTGAGAGTAGACAGCCGTACATGTGTCTCACATTTATTTCATTATCCCACTGCAAACTGTAAACATAATATAGTTAGAAGAAGAAGCATTGCTCTGTGTCTAACTTGTTGCTAAGGCAGAAGAGAAAAGGTAAAATTATATATTTAAGGGTGACCTATGTAGGGTAGGTGTTTTGGCAGTTGAAGGGGGTCATTATGATACCTAATGATATTGATCCTTTGGATTAGAAAGGATGAGAGTCCAAAAAAACAACAGGTTGTTTTAAGCTCCTACCTCTCTTTTCTAAGGCCAGGGTGGTTGTACTGCTATTTTAGGGACCTCATATTTCTCCATTATTACTTCCAGGCATTTTTCCCAGGTCATTCTTGACATTTTGTCTATGAATACAGGCTGATTTCTTGACTGTAGAACCCTAGAAGAAAAATAGCAGTACAAAATAAATTAGAATGAATGAAACTAAATTTTTGTTATGGTTTACAACTACCTACATGGTATGCCCCTTCCAATGTCCTGACCCAGGTCACTCTAGTCTCCAGGCACTCTGGCTTCTAGTATGTCAAGTTTATTCCTATCCCAGGGCATTTTCACTTCGAAGTAAATTAAATATGAAACAATGATACATATGAATTTATTTACAAAGAAGAAACAGACTCACAGGCTTCAAAAACAAACTTATGGTTACCAAAGGGGAAAGGTGGGAGTGAGTGATAAATTAGGAGTTGGATTTAACAGATACACATCACTATATATAAAGTAGATAAACAAAAAGAATTTACTGTATAACACAGACAACTATATGAATGTCTTATAATATCTATAATAGAAAAGAATCCAAAAATAATATATGTGTAGATATATGCATGTATATGAATCACTTTGCTGTAAGCTTGAAACTAATATAATGTAAATTAACTGTATTTCAATTTTTAAAACATTAAAAAAGTGACTAGATATTCTTTGACACCCCTCCCATGGGGAGGGAGGGGTGGATTCTATGACTCCCCTTATTGAGAGGGCTCTGTTGCTAATTTGACAAGTAGAATATGATGGAAGTGATGCTGTTCTAGTTTGGGGGCCCAGGACTTAAGAAACTGGCCAAAACACTTCTCTCTTGGAATAGTCACACTTGGAGCCTTTGAGTTACATCATATATGAAGTCCAAATACCCTGAGACTGCTGTGCTGGAAGAAACCAAAATATGCATAGTCTCCTATCCCAGCTGAATGCTGCTTTCCAGCCTTACCTTTCAAGGCACTAAACTTGGCTGTGAAGCTGTCTTGGACATCCAACACAGTCAAGCCTTCAAATGACTCCAGTTCCAGCCATTCTCTGACATACGCCGCACTAGTAACCTCGAGCAACAACTGCCCAGCTGAGCCCAGTCAATCCACAGAACTGTAAGAGGTTGTAACAGGTTAATGTTTTTCGACATGAACTATTTCTTTATTCATCAATAGATAACCAACACATACTTGCTGTTTTTTTCCATTTGGAATGCTCTGTCTCAGATCTCAGCTCAAAGATGCCCTCCTGAGACCTTCCCTGATAACCTCACCTTAAGGAGTAGCCTCTCCCACCCCCACCTAATATTCTCTATTCCTAATTTATCCCTTCCCTGCTTTATTGTTTTTCTAATGCAATTATACATGCTTAACATCATATGTGTATGTATTAGTGTTTTTTTAAAAATATTTATTTTTGGCTGCCTTAGGTCTTGGTTGCGGCATATGGATCTTTCATTGTGACATGCAAGCTTCTCTTTAGTTGTGGTGTAGGCTCTGTAGTTTGTGGCACTCGGGCTCTCTAGTTGTGCCACACAGGCTTAGTGGCCCCACAGTATGTGGAATCTTAGTTCTGTGACCAGGGATCAAACCCACATCCCCTGTATCCGAAGGTGAATTCTTAACCACTGGACTAACAGGGAAATCCCTATGTATTCAGTTTTCATATGCTTTCTCCTAGTAGAATATAAGCTCCAAGAGGGAAGAATTTTGTTTCTATTTTGTCCACTGAGATACCTCCAACACTTGGATAAGGACCTGGTGCATATTAGGCTTTATTAAGTAAATATGTTTTGCATGAATGACTGAAAGAATGGATCATTGCCCCCATGTGAGCCTATCTTTTAGAGCACAATTAGGCGGACTTTGATTTGATATTGCTCTTAGGGGCAAAGTGAAATATTTTAGTCACAAGAAACCTAGTCTTACAAGATAACAAGTGCCAACCTCATCTGATGTCAAGAAACCAGGAGACCCTGCCCCCATCTCAAAACATACACCACCAGTTCCCACCAGAATTCTACCACTAAAGACTTACTTTCTTTGTTGACTGTTAAGTTACAAATAAATTTACAAATACAGAGGCAAACAAAACATACAAAAATCCTTGTGTTCATGGAGCTTATGTGTTAACTGGGTAGGACTGGCAGTAAACAAACAAAATATATAGAAAACCCAACTTGTATACCTAAAATAGAATTAGAATTAACCATGTTTGGTTTTATATTACTTTTCAGGCACAATCAAGAAATATCTTCATAAAACCTCCAACAATGGTGATAATATAAGCATCTCAACTGAAATAGCACGTTATATTTTTGGCAAAGAATAAGCAAGGCAAAAAAAAAACCTAAAGCAATTAGAATAAGAATTAAGATATAGAAAAGCCATTTTAAAAATAGCCATGACACTTTGCAATTTCAGTAGCAATTCTGCTTCTGATGCAATATAAATCATGTATTAGACTCAACCTCCACAATAAATTCTTTATCAGCATCACAAATTTAGGATACATAAAAACATCAGCACCATTATCCCATGTTACTGTCTTAATACCTTGGTTCATTTCCCATGACTATGGTTCTGTTAAAGCAGATTTAGAGAATCACCAGAATAATTAGCAATGTCGTTTAATAGAAGACTTTAATAAGGTATAAAATATATTTTGTTAGGGAACAATAATTTATACTTGACAAATAATCGTTTGTTTTCTGACTTTTAATTTTGGATAGCCCATTTTATCTGCAACTGTCTTTCCTTACTATTTCGTTTTGTCAATTTCATTTTCCTTGTTTCTCTTTTTTAGGTTTAACATATCAGCATTATCTCTGATTTGCTCCATTATTATTAAATGTCTCCAATTTGCTGGATTCTGGCTAGGAAAGGGATCCAAAGATATTTTCTGCTCTCAAGGGCTGTGTAGTATAAGAACAGAAAAATTGCTAAAACATAAATCCCTAATAATTTTGGAAAGTATTAATCTTCCCTCTCTATATTGGAAAAATTGAAGCACAATTATTACATTGACATCTGATTTTAATACCAATCTCATCTTCCTCCAAATCTCCTTGTCCTTTAATCTCAAATTAAGGTTTATAAAGGCAAATTAAATTAAAATTGATAAATAACCAGTATGTTAATTTTTTAATAAATAAATCCTTAAAATTAAATAAAAGAAATATGAAAAGTGCAAAATAAAAAAGAGTATAAAATATGGATTTTCTTAAAAGTGAAGTTAATTCAGATGTACCCCAAATTCATATATTTCTTTGTCTGAAACCTTTTTTCTAAAGTTCATTTATAATTTAATACTCTCAACTCTAATAGGTATATGAGTTAATTGTCAAATATATTTTAGAGTTAAAAATCAGTTTAAAAAAAAGTTTAAAAAAGATCAGTTAACCACCAACTTGTGGAATTATGCAGAAAGCTTTGGCTTTTAAAACCTGTTACTTTTCCCAAGATTTAATTAAATTTCTATGAAGGGTTTAAACTTTTTAACCAGATTCACTAAATCCCAGTATACATTAAAGCAATGTGTAATAAAACATTTGCTCAACCATATTTGAATGAATATATATATATTCGGAATGTCCCAAGTGCTACAAAGAATTGGAGGTATGGGAGTATAACAGAGTGGGATCGAATATCAAATAAAGTAGGGCCTCACCCAAGGGGTGACATTCCAACAAAAACCTAACTCTAATCTATAGGGTTTGCATGATGTAAATACTTCACTGTGGCTCATGACCTGAGCCTGTTATACTCCCATACCTCCAATTAATATAGACTTGGGAAGAGACGAGCACAGTGGGTTTTCCTGACACAGTATGCACAAGCCCCAGCATCCCCACCAGAAGGTCAGTTCTTATATGCAGTTATAAGAATATTGGCTTTTATTCTGGGTGTTATGAGAATCCATAGGAAGATTTTTTTTTGCCATGCTGTGGCATGTAGTTCCCTGACCAGAGATCAGACCTAAGGCCCCTGCATTGGAAGTACAGAGTCTTAACCACTGGACTGCCAGGGAAATCCCCACTGGAAGATTTTAAGTTGAGAGGTAACATGATCTTAATTTTGTTTATTTTTCAAACTAAACTTATTTATTTTTTTCTTTACATTATCATGTTGGTTTTGCCATACACTGGCATGAATCCACCATGGGTATACATGTGTTCCCCTTCCAGAATCCCCCTCCCACCTCCCTCCCCATCCTGGAATTTAATTTTGTTTTGAAAGTTATATTCTACCAAAGTTCACTCATGAGAAAATAGATACCCTGTGTGTGTGTGTGTGTGTGTAGGCACATATACATATATGCACATCAGCACATGGTTATGTGTGTATTTCTTCTTCATAGATGTCAATTCCACCCAGCCACCACTCTGCTTTTCCTTTGGGGCAGATACAAGAGAAGAACACACACATCCTTTCCTGTGAAGGGCTGATCCTTTTGCTTCATTGAGGCATTTAACCAAGAGCCTGCTGAAATAAAAAAAATGCCATATATTATTGTAGCTTTTAAGAATATGTGGCTTATTCAACCCTAAAGCTTCTCATAAAAGCAAAATTCAGCATACATGGTGAAGCCTTAAGTTTTCATCACAATTAGTTATATTCATTTCATTAAAAATATTCTTAGGATCCTTCTCTGTCCTCCAGCTTGGAAGCTCATAACATTCTAGCCAAATGGATTTATGTACATTTAGGAAATATAAGGGTTGTCAGCAGACATTCAGTACTTTGAAGGGGAATGTTTTGAAACTATACTTTGACAGTCTGCATTTCTTATTGCTATGATCATCCTTTAAATCTAGTTTCAGTCAGCATAAGTTAGCTAGCACCTTGTGGACTGTTTTGGAATTTAAAACAACCATATGAGACAGTATCCCTGAATGGAATTTTACAATTGAAGCTATGCATATGAATGGTGTTAGAGGTATTTTAGGAACCGTCTCAGTTAATAGATTAATTTCAAGTGAGTCTAAATGATACAGATCAAAGAAAGAAAAAATACTTGTATGGTAACAGACTTCCTGAGTGTAAATACATAGACTTGGAGACAGAAAAAGTGAGATGGTTGAAAATAATGTCCAGAAAAAGAAAGAGGTAAATGCTTATAAATTTAACAGAGACCATGAGTACATCTTAATTATAAATAAATCTTAACTATAAGACATCTTAAAGAGTATCTCTCTTAGCTATGAATGAAACAGCCTTTGTCTCAATGGTCTTTTGCTATGATCTTCCACCAGCTTGAAGATATGTTGGCAGTATCATATTAAGGTTCCTCATACCCTTGAAAATACATTTTGGGAAAAATCAAAAGATAAAAAAAATTCTCCCATCTGTAATAATATAAAGATTGGGAATGAAATAGTGCCACTTGCAGTGACATGGATGGACCTAGAGATTGTCATGCAGAGTGAAGTAAGTCAGAAAGAAAAAGACAAATATCATATAACATCACTTGTATGTGGAATCTAGAAAAATGGTACAGATGAACTTATTTGCAAGGTATAAAAATAGCATCACACATGTAGAAAACAAACTTATGGTTACCAAGAGGGAAAGGGATGTGGGATGAATTGGGAGGTTGGGACTGACATACATATACCACTATGTATAAAATAGATAACTAATGGGAACCTACTGTACAGCACAGGGAACTCTACTCAATGCTCTTTGGTGACCTAAATGGGAAGGAAATCTAAAAAAGAGGAGATATATGTATAACTGATCCACTTTGCTGTACAGCAGAAACACAACATTGTAAAGCAACTACAATAAATATTAAAGATTGGGATCATAGGCTTAGAAGCCTGAGGATCTGAATTTGAATTTGAGTCACTACTTATTGGCTATGTGATTTGAGGCAAGTTTCTTAATCTTCCTGCACCTCTATTTCTTAATCTAAAATGAAGATAATGATAATACCTTCCTTGTAGGGTTGTTTAGAGAGAAATGAATGAAACTTGTAAAATCCTTGGAAGGATGCCTGGTCCAGAATTCCTGGTACAGAAAGTGTTAGCCATGGTCATGATGGTAATTATGATGCTTGCCTATCACAATCCTTATTTCTCTTACCCACCTTCTTCTTGATCATGACTTCCCTTTTGCGGTGGTGGTTTTTTTTTTAAGCATATGGATGTCCATCAGAAGTACCCCTTAAGTGACTTTCTTTGAAAACTCTTTGTTCTTGATAAGAATTTTTTTTCAAATAAACAGATACTTCTGGGATATTTCATCTTAGGCCACTTGGTAAAGTTTGAATTCCCTTAAAGTGTATACAGAGTGTATGTAAAATCCACGCGTGGCCTTTTTGCCAGATTTGCCTCTTTCTTCATCTGAATTTCACTCCAAGTTTCTCCTGCCATGTCTCTTCTCTACCAGATTCCACCACCAGGGATTAGTGTCCATAGCAGCAATGTTCATTTGGGGGCCAAGGAAACCTTTATATTTATGCATAAAATCTCTTTTGATTTATTTCAATGTGGAGTTCTTATTTCAAAGCATTGCATTTGAAATTTTGAAATCTTCTGACTCATCTAAAGTGAATCATCGTTTTAGTCTGTACCATCAGAGAAAGTAAACAATTTGCCCCAAACTATTTATGGAGTGAAAAGTTGACATCTTTACTGGCATTAATCAGTGGCTGACTTTGGAACTGGATGAGTTATTCAGTGGAAAGTAGAATACATGTTGTGTTGGATACATTGAAGAATATGAATTTCCATCATGGGAGAGGACCTCTCCATAGATGAAGGCAGACTAACTCTGGAGTCATGGCCCTTCGTTGAGTCCTGGGCTTTCAATAAATTCACTATGGACTCCCAGTATATAACTTACTGTTTCTTAGAACCCTCAATTTCTAATCTGTCAAGAAGGACTACTAGTTTCCACTCCCAGTGGTGTCATGAAAATAAATATGATAAGATATAAAATGATTTTATAAATATCAGGTACTTTTACTATTTTAAAAAATCTTATGTGGCAGAAAAACATTTCAGGTGGGAATTTTTTTTGATAATTTACTTTTTAGACACAATTTTTCCAGACCTAGATCATCAGAGATCCTCAGATTTCAAAATGATAGTGTGGTAACCCAAAGTGCGTAATAACTGACATCTGAGGAAAAACCCATTGTGAGAAAAATTATTTCTTTTAGGAGACTTAATCTCTCTCTTTCTCCCCTTTGATGTGGTGTGTGCCCAAGTTACAAATAGCTTTTTCATCTTCTCATTACTCTATATAGTTTAGGGACATCAAAAGCATTTGGATAATACCTTTGAAAGACTAGGGACACACCTGTCGTCTGGCACCTGTGAGCCCAGTGAGGCTACAGTTGGACTAGGAAAGAGGTGCAGTTGTTTGGGATTAGTTGAGCTGCTCTCTGAGGCTGGAGTTCAGGGTCCAGGTCAGGAGGTTGAGAGAGTCCTTGACAGAGAAGGTGGCTGGAGGAACACCTTCCCTGACAAGGGTGTTTTTGGGTGAGCAGTGGGGATTGATTGTTTTCTGCTGGTAAACCCCAGCATGCTGAGTGACGCCCTAAGGGCAGGAAGCTTTGCGCCTTCTGCTGCAAAGTCCTCCAGGACTCACACAGTGGAATTCCCCTAGAGGACCCCAGGGCATTGTGTTTGTAAAATTCAGTTCAGTTGCTCAGTCGTGTCCAACTCTTTGCAACCCCATGGACTGCAGCACGCCAGGCTTCCCTGTCCATCACCAACTCCAGGAGCTTGCTCAAACTCATGTCCATCGAGTCAGTATGTGTTTGTAAACAGATATTGTATTTACTAAAATAATAATTCTAGTATCCTTCTTAACACTTTACATATAGTATCTCACGTAATCCTCTTTTCAGCCCTGGAGGAAAGTATTATTACACAAATTTTATAAATGCTGAAAGGGTCAGTGGTGTAGAGTAACTTACCTACGGTCAGAGAATCAGCTTCTTTCTATGTTATCTGTTTCTTGCCGTCTCTTGGCCTCTAAATGACAGTTAGTAAATAAAAAAGAATGAAATAATGCCATTTGCAGTAACATGAATACAACTGGAGATGATCATATTAAGTGAAGTCAGAAAGAGAAAGACAAATACCATATGATATCACTTATCTGTGGAATCTAAAACATGACACAAGTGAACCTGTCTACAAAACAGAAACAGAATCAGGAAAGTAGAGAACTGACTGGTGGTTGCCAAAGGGGAGGGAGTTTGGGGAGAGATGGGGTGGAAGGTTGGAGTTAAGAGCTTTGAGCTATTATACTTGGAATGGATAAACAACGAGGTGCTACTGTATAGCACAGAGAACTATAGTCAGTATCCTATGGTAAACCAAAATGGAAAAGAATATATTTTAAAACATGTATATGTATGTATAACTGAGTCACTTTTCTGTATAGCAGAAACTAACACAGCATTGTAAATCAACTATACTTTAATTAAAAAATGATAATTGGTGATACTTTTTGTGGAAAGAAAAGTGTAGGGATAGTAGTGATGCTATTAGTCAGTAATTACCCATTTGCTATAGACAAGGCACTCTGTTAAGAGATGTACTTACTGCTTCCCGGCAGTGACACCATGACATTGGTTCTATTTAAAGCCATATTATACAGAGATTAGACAGTGGAAGTTGCTTGCCCGAGTTCATATGGTTGGTTACCTAGTGCTGGACATTACAAGCTGTGTTCTCATCTCTAATCACGTGTAATTGGGCACAAAAAGGGATCTTTTTCAAGTGACTTCTCATGTCTGAATATTCTAAAATAAGAGTTTGCCACACTTACTGTTAAGCCAGTGTCCCTTTTTTGCTAGGACTAATTGTGCTTAGTTTTATTTCTTTAATGTCCTACAATTCAGTTACCTATGATGAATGTTTTACTCACAACCCCTCTGACACAAAATGTTTGGGATTTTTTTTTTTCCCGTACCAACCAGTTCTTTAACTCCTTATACATTGACTGGGTAACCTACAGTTCAATTCACTTCTGACACTAACTACTTGAAGTTCGCATAAACACCACAAGGGCTCAGTCTCACAAAACTGCTCCCTCTTCCAATGCCAGTTGAAATTTCCAGGCCTCACGTACTTCCGACTGACCAATAGAAATTAAAGGTTCCCAGGTTCGAAATTTTGCTAGAACAGCCCACAGAACTCAGAGAAAACAGTTTACTATTACTGGTTTTATTATAAAGAATACAGATGACAACCAGATGAGAAGGTACACAGAGTGAGGTCTAGAAGGGTCCTGAGCACAGTAGCTTCTGTCCCCAAGGAATTGGCGTTTACCACCCTCTAAGCATATGGATGCATTCTAGTTCACTAACCTGAGGCTCTCTGAACTGCCTTCTTAGGGGGTTTTATAGAGTTTTCATTCTGTAGGCATGACTGATTAAATCATTGGGCATTTGTTTACATCAGTAATCAGCAACCCTCTTCCTCCCTGGAGGTTCTGGGGCGGGGCTGAAAGTTCCAACCCTCTCTTCACAAGGTTGGTTCCCTTGGCAACCAGCTCCCATCCAGAAGCCATCTAAGGGCCCATTAAGAGTCACCCTTATTAGCATAAACCCTGGTTTGGTTGATGGGGGCTTGTTAAGAATAACAGAAGACACTCTTCTCATCCCAGTTGCTCAAGAACTCCTAAAGGTTTTAGAAGCTCTTGTGCCAGGAACTTAAGATAAAGACCAAATATATATTATCACAATATCATATTATTGAAGTAGCATTTTCCAAATATCTAAATGAGATCTTACAGCTCTTTAGTGATGGCTATTTTAATAAGCATTTGATCTATTTTTTCCTATGAAAAACCACATTGGATTTATTAATTAAACTCTAATATTAGAGCTGAGAAAACTATCTTTCATGTAAATTATTTATGGAGGATTTTATAAGTCTTTTAGTGAGACTATAATTATCTTTTCTCTAATTTAAGATTGTGTATAATAAGTTAATGCAGCTAACAAAGCATGTTAAAAATGCATGGAAAGGAAGATTTCAATATTTAGATTTGTTTAAAATTTATTGGAATTTGGAGGCCATGTGGATTTTAACTACCAGGTCCTTGCCTAAATAACTCAAAACATGCAGTAGGAATTATTTTTTTAAGTCCTTGGAGATACTTTTATGATGACAAATTCACTCTTGCTCCTGGTGCAAACCTCTATGTGACCTTAATGAGATTTTAAAATTATGACATATGGTATAAAAGTGAGCTTTGCTTTGTAGGCCTTCTGTCACCTGAAAACTTGGTTTACTCATGGTAGTCAAGCCCGACACACCCAAGTCAAAGTGAAGGAGAATTTATTATTACTTGCAGCATAGAAGAATACTGGGGGTCTTTTCCAAAGCAGTGTCTCCCCACTGCAAAATTGTGCTGTGCTTAGTCACTCAGTCATGTGACTCACTCTTTGTGACCCCATGGAATGTATGTATCCCGCCAGGCTCCTGTCCATGGGGATTCTCTAGGCAAAAATACTGGAGTGGATTGCCATGCCCTCCTCCAGGGTATCTTCCCAATCTAGGGTTCGAATCCAGGTCTCCCTCATTGGAGTGCATTCTTTACCATCTGAGCCACCAGGGAAGCCCCAGAATGCTGGAGCAGGTAGACTATCCCTTCTCCAGGGGAACTTCCTGACCCAGAAATCAAAGCAGGATCTCCTGCATTGCAGGCAAGTTCTTTACCAGCTGAGTTACCATGGAAGCCTCCAACAAAATTGAGGAAGTTTTAAGTTAAAGGTACATGCATATTCATGAAAGGGCTTGAGCAAAGAAGAATTCAGCATAGAATTGAGACAAAGGTCGACAGAGGCCAAGTTTTAGTTGATTGAAGTCTGGAGGGTCATGGGGGCCTTAATTCCTGCAGAAGACCTCAAAGATATTATGTATATTCCTTGAGCAGGAATCAGGACCCTGCTTCAATGGCTGTGCTATTGTTTTTTATTCAGCTGCAAAGAGTCGGATTCGACTTAACCACTGAACAACAACAACAAATTGTTTCTTGATTGCTCTTGCTTTGTTTCTGCATTCCATCCATTCCTTCATCAGCAACTGTTTGAATCTGCCTTTTGGAACTCTGAAAAGGTCAGGGAAGCTGAATGAAGCCTATTTCCTACAAACAGAAACAAGAAACATGCATGCGTGCTTAGTCATGTTCCATTCCTTGAGACCCCATGGACTGTAGCCCACCAGCCTCCTCCGTCCATGGGATTCTCCAGGCAAAATACTGGAATGGGCTACCAATTCCTCCTCCAGGCGATCTTCCCTACCTAGGGATCAAACCCACGTCTCCTGTGGCTTCTGCATTGGAAGGCATACTACCACGGAGCCACCTGGGAGGCCCCACAAACAAGAAACAGGGACTGGGGGTGAAACTTGGAAAGGATTTGTAACTGGAAGTCCCGCAGGGTCCTGCTTAATTTCACTTAGATTTGATTACAATCTTTCTCCTCTCAATTTCCCCTGTCAGTCTGTTAACCTATTTGAATATGTATGTAACAGCTATGGCTGTATTTCTTATTTCCTTTAGCAAGTCTCTGGTCAGGATCACGGAGAAGAAGATTGGGACCTCCCCACTAATCCTCCCCAAAGAAAACCGTATTCTCAAAGGGGGTCCCATTGTACCTGGTTCCATATATTTTCCTGAGATTTACCCCCCTACCCCCAGAGCCTGGAAATGGAGAGTCTTTAGACATTGCTACAGTCTGTTGTGTCCATTCCATTGAATGACTGTTATGAGGGAGTTTCCCAGAAAACAGATCTCTGAGATGGAGAAGAACATCACTTCACTTCACTCCAGTTGCTCAGTCGTGTCCAACTCTTTGTGACCCCATGGACTGCAGCACGCCAGGCTTCCCTGTCAATCACCAACTCCTGTAATTTACTCAAACTCAAGTCCATTGAGTCAGTGATGCCATCCAACCATCTCATCCTCTGTCATCCCCTTCTCCTCTTGCCTTCGATCTTTCCCAGCATCAGTGTTTTTTCTAATGTGTCAATTCTTCACATCAGGTGTCCGAAGTATTGGAGTTTCAGCTTCAGCATCAGTCCTTATAATGAATATTCAGGACTGATTTCCTTTAAGATGGACTGGTTGGATCTCCTTGCAGTCCAAGGGACTCTCAAGAGTCTTCTCCAGCACCACAGTTCAAAAGCATCAATTCTTTGGCACTTGGCTTTCTTTATAGTCCAACTCTCACATCCCTACATGACTACTGGAAAAACCATAGCCTTGACTAGACGGACCTTTGCTGGCAAAGTAATGTCTCTAGCATGCTGGAGGGTTATTAGGGCGTGTTCTGGGCATCAACAGCTGTGGATGGAAGGGGAAAGAGGCAGGAGCCAGCAGAGGGAGAAGTCAGATGGTGATATATTTTCAATGGAATCCTCAGCCCACTCTGCAAGGAATTCTGAAGATGGAATGACACTTCAGAGCTGTCCTGAGCGGGGCAGGAGGACAAGACCTCTCTACCCTTACATCAGTCAGTTACTGGAAGTGTGCTGCTCAGAGAAGGGAGCATGACCTTGGGTAAAGTGGTTCTTCTGCAGCTGAGGTTGTCTCTGAACGAGGCTAAAAGCCAAGGGCTGCCTGCCAGGAACACTGTTAGTAGGTAAAGAAATAAGACCCTTACTTCTGAGTCAGGAGCTGGGCAAGCTCATCACAGCATCCACCATATTGACCATTTGGGTAGACCACTCTGTTCTTACATAGTTCTAGACCAAGTTTTGCTTATTGGGGCTTTTGTAGACTTAGCCGCCTGGCTAACAGAATGGCTCTGGATGGTGATGCATAGGGGTGTTTGAGGTAAGATAGGTGCAGTCATGGGGCTCCCCTTGTGCCTCGGGTGTAAAGAATCTGCATGCAGTGCAGGAGATACAGGAGACAGAGACTCGATTCCTGGGTCAGGAAGATCCCCTGGAGGAGGGCATGACAACCCACTCCAGTATTCTTGCCTGGGGAATCCCATGGAAAGAGGAGTCTGGCGGGTTACAGTCCATGGGGTGGCAAAGAGTTGACATAACTGCAGTTACCAAGCACGTACACAGGCAGATGCCCTCATGAATCCTGCTGACTGCACTCTGCAAAGCTCCCTTTACAGCCATGGAGCCAGGTGGCACCATGAAGTCAACCATGTGCCATGTTATAATTATGGTGCTATAACTCTGTTTCTGTGGACCTGCTCTCCAACTAGACTTTGGAGCTTGCTGAGCCTGGGATTATGTCTTATTTCATTTCTGTGTCTTCAGAGGGTCACATGATGCTTGTCACGTATCTGTGGTCAGTATGCTGTTAGTGATTGAAATAAATTATCCTAATGTTCTTAGCACTTAAAAATATGATGCCTAGAGATTTTTTATTCTGGGCCTATCCAAGCCTATCATTAGGCTTCCCTGGTGGCTCAGATGGTAAAGAAGCCACCTGCAATGTGGAAGACCTGGGTTCGATCACTGGGTTGGGAAGATCCCCTGGAGGAGAGCATGGCAACCCTCTCGGTATTCTTGCCTAGAGAATCCCCATGGGCAGAGGAGCCTGGTGCGCTACAGTCCATGGGGTCTCAAAAAGCTGGACATGACTGAATGACTAAGCACAGCAACATCCAAGACTATCAGTAAAACTATCTTCATTCTCTTCATCATTTAGCTAAATATAGTGTCAGTTCTAATTTGATAGTTATCCTTTGCTTGCGGATTTTAAAGTCACAAACACTTTTAAGCAGACAGAGTGGAATGGCAATGAGGTGGCCCACATTGGTGCCTGCTGTTGTCTATGGTCTTGTGACCATCCAGATCTTGGATCTCCTGCTGTTACCGAGTTCAAGCTCACTTTGCTTGCTGCACAACAGGCCAATGAATCTGAGAGATGAGGTGTTGAGGCAAAAAGAGACTTTAACTGGGGAGTCAGCAGATGGAGAAGATGGCAGGCTAGCTCTCAAAATCACTATCTTATTGGGGTCCGGATGCCAGGTTCTTTTATAGATCAGAGAGAAAGAAGCAATAAGTAACTAAAGTAAAAAGGCAGAATAGAGAGGGAGAGGCAGTGGGGAAGTAAAGTGAAAGGGTCTTCAGCCTCGCAAAACATCTCCAAGGGAGTGGCCAGACTTTGGAAGGGGTGTGTTAATCTCTTCTATTCACAGGTGGGCAGGAATAAGGTATCTCTCCAGGAGCTGAACAAAGGCCATTTAGTTTACAGTCAAGCAGAGGGTCAGGGTTCTCCAGGCAAGCCATTAAGTATGATTATAATAACAAGAGCAATGAAAAGCAAGTCAAAGAAACAGTTCCCTACGTGGAGTCAGAATTGGCTTTCTCCCTGCAGCACTGCTGCATCATGAGAGGTGGCATGAGGTGGGGAATCAGCTTGATTTTATGCACGGCTAAACTTGAACCCCTCTCACTAGCTGAGTGATCCTGGGGAAGTTGTTTATCCTAAGACTCACTCTCCTCCTCTGTAAAATGGGTCAATACACAAATGTTCATGGACATTTCACATTCTTGTGTAGGTGTTTGGGGACGATTTTCTTGGGTGTTTACCTAGAAGTGAGTCATAAACTGTGTGCATAAGCATCTTTAGTAGATACTGCCAAAGAGTTTTCCAAAGTGACTATACTATGTCGCACCACCATTATCAGGACATGGCAGTTCTGGTTGCTTCTTAATTCCACCAACACTTGGTGTTGTCATCAAGTTTTCTCAACCTCAAATTCGTGACTCTTGAGAAAGGGTTCAAGATAAGTTTCAGTTATATTCTCTAGTTTTATATACAGAATTGTTTGTAGGTGTGTGCGAGATTACATGGTTTTCTACACGGCTTCAAGTTGTTGGCTTTCTTATAATCCTTAACACTGTAATGGTACACGTATTGTTTATTCGAGCCAAGATTCCTCTTGGGAAAACTAAAACTGCTGTGTAGCTGTCTCTATTTTTGAAAAGTACATTATGGAAGGCCAAAGCACTCTGGCATTTTGCTAGTGCTGGCAGATGTCGGGCAGTGCATTGGCAATGTTCAAAATTTCATGCCCTAAAAAAAGAGGTGATATTTATTGGGGTATTTTCGGTGTCTGTGCTAATTTGATCAATTAAACACATGTCTACTAATTGAAAGAGTGAAAAAATTGGCTCAGGAAGATAGATTTTAGCTGTGGGTGTTATTTTGCTTTGGAAACAACCTCTTGACATCACTGGTGTGTCCTGATGGTTTGCAATGTGATACAGCTGGAAATGGCTAATACAAGTAGCATAGGATTAGGGGAACAAAATCTTGTATCCTTCTCAATACACTCTTATTCTTTGAGGTAAATGTATGGACTTATTTTGGGAACTCTTTCCTGTGGAGGTCTCCATCTCTGTCAGCAGGTGTATTTAGAAAAGATTAGGAAAGTAAAGAGGACAAAGATACTGATCAAGTTTTGGGGGGGAAGAATTACAATTTTCAGTTTTCTAGTTGAAACACTTTAATTTTTTTCAGAAGATATTAAGTTTCATGGTGTCTAGAAAGCATTCAGTTGCTTTTCTGTTTCAGACGGTGAAGAATTCCTCTTCTTATTTTAAAACTATTTGCCTTCATCCGTTTGGGTTGCTATAACAAAATACCACAGACTATATGGCTTATAAACAACAGAAATTTATTTCTCCCAGTTCTGGAGGCTGGAAAGTCCAAGATCAAGGTCACTGGCAGATCTGATGATGCTGTCTGCTCGCTGTGTCCTTTCTTCGCAGAAGCTTCCAGACATTCTTTTATAAGGGCGCTGATCTCATGCATGAGAATGAAGCCCTCATAACCTAATCATCTTCCAAAGACCCCCACCTTCACATACCATCATGGAGGGGGGTGGTTAGGCTTCAACATACAAATTTGAGGGGGAAACAAATATTCAGTCTGTAGCACTATTCAGCCAATCAATCATCTATACATCCATCCAATTATCCAACAGTTGTCAAACACTAGTCAAATATACATCACCTTTAAGCATTATCAGTCAGTCAATTCAGTCACTCAGTCGTGTCTGACTCTTTGGGACCCTATAGACTGCAGCACACCAGGCTTCCCTGTCCTTTGCCATCTCCTGGAGTTTGCTTAAACTTATGTCCATCCAGTCAGTGATGCCATCCAACCATCTTATCCTCTGTTGTCCTCTTCTCCTCCCATCTTCAATCTTTCCCAGCAACAGGTTCTTTTCCAATGAGTCAGTTCTTTGCATCAGGTGGCCAAAGTACTGTAGTTTCAGCTTCAGCATCAGTCCTTCCAATGAATATTCAGGACTGATCTCCTTTAGGATGGACTGGTTGGATTTCCTTGGAGTCCAAGGGACTCTCAAGTGTCTTCTCCAGCACCACAGTTCAAAAGCATCATGGGAAGAGGTAAACAATTGATTCTTTTCCTGAAGTAGCTGGGGAAAGAAGACAAAATCACGTGGAACACCTAGAGAATAATGTCCAGCTGACAAGGGCAAATATTAATATAAGTTGCTATGATAAGAATTCAAAATGGAGTGAACTTTATATTTTGAACAGTAATGAGGGGGTGAGGTGAATTTTTGGAAGGCTTCCTGAAGAAAGTGAGTTTTGAGCTGGGTATAGAAAGTAGTTTAAGCTTTGCACGGCCCAAACTAAGAAGGCAAAGGAACATTTGAGAGCATATGGAGCCACAATGCAGGGGTGAGGTTGTCCTGCAGAGATCAGAGCATGGAGGCCTCCAATCAGCAACCACTTCCTTCCAGCCTGGCTTATTCCAGTGAGCAGAAGAAAGAGGATGAAACAGGACTCCCTTCTGTTCCTTGTGCCTCTGTTTCATCTCAGGATACTTGCCGGGGCCTCTAACTAAAGCATTCTTTCTCTCCTGCCCCACCACACTGAGAGTCACATGGTTCCCTCTTCTCTTCTTGTCTTTTCCTTCAAAGGGTACCTTCTCAGTGAGGCCTTCCCTGACCACCTTATTTAAAATTGCAATCAACCCCAAACCACCAACACTCCCTCTTTGCCTTTCCTACTCTCTTTTTCTTTCTGCTTTTTAATTAGAGTTTAATTGCTTTACCATGTTGCATTATTTCCTGCTATACGATGAAGTGAATTAGTTATATGTATACATATATCCCCTCCTTCTTGGACCTCCCTCCCACCTGCATCCCCCATCGCACTCCTCTAGGTCACCACGGAGCAACCAGCAGCACTTCTTTCATAGCACTTATCATCTTTTACTATACCATGTGATTTTCTTCTTTATGTTTTTAGCCTCTGTTTTATTTTGTTTCTGTTTATTACAGTGTAAGCTCCCAGGAGAGTAGAGACTTTTATCTGTTGTCACTCAGTACTGTGGCCCCAGAGCCTGGGACAGGTGCTTAGGTGGTGGTCAAGAAATATTTGTTGACCCATGTAATTTTAAAATTTCTTTTAAAAAATTTGTCTATTTATTTTGATTGGAGGATACTTATTTACAAAAATGTGATGCTTTTTGCCATACATCAACATGAATCGAGCATAGGTATACATGTGTCCCCTCCTTCCTGAATCTCCCTCCCAGCTCCCTCCCCACCCCACCCCTCTAGGTTGTCACAGAGCACCAGCTTTGGGTGCCCTGCTTCATGCATCAAACTTGGAACTAGTTATATGTTTTACATAAGGTAATACATATGTTTCAATGCCATTCTCTCAAATCATCCCACCTTCTCCTTCTCCAAGTCCAAAAGTCTGTTCTTTATGTCTGTGTCTTGTTTCACACCAAAAAAAGAGAAAGAAAGAAAGAAAAAGAAGTATCTGTGAGCTAATGAACTGGTATGGAAGTCATCTGAGGAGGGGCGTGGACTGGTCTTTGCCTGGAGAGTCACAGAAACTATCTGGCAGGTTACTGAACCCATCATTAGCTTCCACCTGGTTTGTCAGAATCTCAAGTGGTTCCTGGATCTAAATATCTTCCAGAGACCTTCTTGAGCAGCGACTCACAGAACAGAGATCTAAGTAAGTGCTTGAGCTCTAAATGCACAAACCTGAGGTTAAATTCTGTTCTACTTGAGTGCAAGCTGTGTGACCTTTGAACATATTGCTCAACCTCTGTGTGCTTCAGAACGCATCTGTAAAGTGAAGCATACAATCAGCAATTTACTCACTGGGCTGTTGTGAGAATAAAGTAAAACCATTAACCTAGTGTCTGGCAAATGGTATTCAATAATTATGTTTAAAGGCTGAAATGTTTCATGATCAAGAGCATTGGCTTTTGAATGTCTGAATATCAATCCTGTTGCCACTTAGTACTTGTAAGACCTTGATAATTATTTTACCTCTCTCTGTCTCAGCTTCTCCATCTGAAAGGGTGGCTGTGAAAATTAATTAATTAATACATGAAAAGTATACAGAACAAAGCCCAAATGGGGCAAACATTCACTGTTAGATGTTGCTGTTAATGTTTGTTATTATAATTCCTGCAGAGCTTTGCCTAATGTCTCAGCCACTACCACAACCACCTTCGCCATTTCTCCCTACATGGACAATTCTATTGCAGGAAGAGGGACCCTTCAAGGGCCCAAGAGTGAGCTCCTGTCTAACACTTGGAAGTGGATTGCCCGAGGAGATACATGTGCTGACAAAGTGAGAGACTTTTTTGGGAAGGGGTGCCCAGAAAGAGAGCAGGAGGGTAAGGAAAGTCAGGAGAACTGCTCTGCCATGTAGATCACAGTCTCAGGTTTTACAGTGATGGTGTTAGCTTTCTGGGTTGTCTCTAACCAATCACCTTGCTTGGTCTGACTCAAGGTCCTTCCTTGTAGCGGGCATCTCTCAGCCAAGATGGAGTCCAGCATGAGGATTTCTGGGAGGTTGCTCATCTCCTCCCTCTTTCGGCGCCTCCCAAATTCTCCTGGTTATTTTTTGGAGTTAGCATTCTATTCCTTATCAAGACCTCCTGTTGTAAGAAAGTCAGGCTGGCCTGGCTAAGGCGAGTGGTTTCAGTCAACAGTTACCTAACCGCTCCAGGCCTTTCCTGTACTAAGTGTCATTATTGTCTGCACCTCCCTCCAGCTTCCAAATAGAAAGTCCAGAGATAAATCCATGCACTGATGGACACCTTATCTTTGACAAAGGAGGCATGAATATACAATGGAGAAAAGATGATCTCTTTAACAAGTGGTGCTGGGAAAACTGGTCAACTATTTGTAAAAGAATGAAACTAGAACGCTTTCTAACACCATACTCAAAAACAAACTCAAAATGGATTAAAGATCTAAATGTAAGACCAGAAACTATAAAACTCCTAGAGGAAAACATAGGCAAAAAACACTCTCCGACATAAACCAAAGCAGGATCCTCTATGACCCACCTCCCAGAATATTGGAAATAAAAGCACAAATAAACAAATGGGACCTAATTAAAATGAAAAGCTTCTGCACAACAAAGGAAACTAAAAGCAAGGTGAAAAGGCAGTCTTCAGAATGGGAGAAAATAATAACAAATGAAGCAACAGACAAACAATTAATCTCAAATATATATAAGCAACTCCTGCAGCTCAATTCCAGAAAAATAAACGACCCAATCAAAAAGTGGGCCAAAGAACTAAACAAACATTTCTCCAAAGAAGACATACAAATGGCTAACAAACACATGAAAAGATGTTCAACATCACTTAGTATCAGAGAAATGCAAATCAAAACCACAATGAGGTACACTTCACACCAGTCAGAACGGCTGCCCTCCAGAAGTCTACAAGCAATAAATGCTGGAGCGGATGTGGAGAAAAGGGAACCCCCTTACACTGTTGGTGGGAATGCAAACTAGTACAGCCACTATGGAGAACAGTGTGGAGATTCCTTAAAAACTGGAAATAGAACTGCCATATGACCCAGCAATCCCGCTGCTGGGCATACACACCGAGGAAACCAGAATTGACAGAGCTACATGTACCCCAATGTTCATCGCTGTACTGTTTACAATAGCCAGGACATGAAATCAACCTAGATGTCCATCAGCAGATGAATAGATAGGAAAGCTGTTGTACATATACACATTGGAATATTACTCAGCCATTAAAAAGAATGCATTTGAATCAGTTCTAATGAGCTGGGTGAAACTGGAGCCTATTATACAGAGGGAAGTAAGCCAGAAGGAAAAACAACAATACAGTATACTAAACGCATATATATCGAATTTAGAAAGATGGTAATGATAACCCTGTATGCGAGGCAGCAAAAGAGACACATATGTATAGAACAGTCTTTTGGACTCTATGGGAGAGAGCAAGGGTGAGATGATATGGGAGAATGGCATTGAAACATGTAAACTATCATATGTGAAATGAATCACCAACCCAGGTTTAATGCATGATACAGGGTGATCAGGGCGGGTGCACTGGGATGACCCAGAGAGAGGGAATCGGGAGGGAGGTGGAAGGGGGGTTCTGGAAGGGAAACACATGTATACTCATGGTGGATTCATGTCAATGTATGGCAAAACCAACACAATAATGTAAAGAAAAAAGTCTTTCCTGAATTTGTTACAATATAAAAAAAAAGTCACACATCAATCTCTGTGCTAGGTTTTCTGAATCTAGGAATTTATCCAAGGAGATTAATCGATAAACATGGATTTATGGGTAAGAAGTGGTTGTATAAATGACAAGGCATACCTCAAGATCCTAGAACTGTCAGCACCATCCATTTAGTGAGTGCATCCTATTTGCTATGTATCATTTGGGTTAATTCTTATAATACCTCTGTGAGATGGGTACCATTATTCCAAATCTAAGGATGCTGCTGCTGTTGCTAAGTCACTTCAGTTATGTCCAACTCTGTGCGACCCCATAGACAGCAGCCCACCAGGCTCCCCTGTCCCTGGGATTCTCCAGGCAAGAACACTGGAGTGGGTTGCCATTGCCTTCCCCAATCTAAGGATAGGAGTACAGAAATGTTGAGCAACTTGCCTGTAGTCACACAGCTATCAAGTTTCAGAGCTTGTTTTGAATCCATTCTTTGGTCTTTTAAAGCCACCCTGCATCCCTTCTCCTGTGCATTTCAGCCCTTCTCAGACTTTTACATTTTGAAAGTTATTGAGAACTTCAAATAGCTTTGGCTCAGATGACTCCATCTGTTTGTATTTTCCATATTAGGAATCAAAATTGAGAGTTTTTAACAATATCTATTAATTCACCTAAAGTGAAAGTGAAAGTCACTCAGTCGTGTCCAACTATTTGCGACCCCATGGACTGCAACACGCCAGGCTTCCCTGTCCATCACCAGCTCCCAGAGCTTGCTTAAACTCATATCCATCGAGTCAGTGATGCCATCCAACCATCACATCTTCTGTCATCCCCTTCTCCTCGTGCCTTCAATCTTTCCCAACATCAGGGTCTTTTCTAATGTGTCAGGTCTTCGCATCAGGTGGCCAAATACTGGAGTTTGAGCTTCAACATCAGTCCTTCCAATGAATATTCAGGACTGATTCCCTTTAGGATTGACTGGTTGGATCTCCTTGCACTCGAAGGAATTCTCAAGAGTCTTCTCCAACACCACAGTTCATAAGCATCAATTCTTCAGTGCTCAGCTTTCTTTATAGTCCAACTCTCACATCCATACATGACTGCTGGAAAGACCATAGTTTTGACTAGACTATATATAGTCCATTTGACTAGACCATATATAGTTCACTAGACTATACAGTCCATGGAATTCTCCAGGCCAGAATACTGGAGTGGGTAACCTTTCCCTTCTCCAGAGAATCTTCCCAACCCAGGGATTGAACCCAGGTCTCCCACATTGCAGGTGGATTCTCTACCAGCTGAGCCATCAGGGAAATCCAATTTACCTAAAGTAACAATAATGCCCCTATGACAAGTTAACATAGTTTTATGGAAAAAAGATGTTTTCTAAAGCAAACACATGAGTGAGTGGCATTGATTTTCATTTTTGTGTATCTTTCCCATCTGGCTGAAGAGGAAATAGCTGAATATTCTTATCTGCTTTTGGCATTGTGTTGTGATGTGTTGCTTTGTCCCTGAGCTGGAGACTTACTCTGATGTCTTCCCTTGATTTCCTCAGATGAGACAGGCCTCCCTGGATGATACTCTAAATAGTAATAGTCACTGGAATGTTTCTACAAAAGCCAGAACAGACACCAATTAACCAAATTTGCTGGGCTTACATGCCTCTTCAAGTCATCTGCTGGTGATTTCTGGCAGAACCAAAGTGTTTGTTAAAACAAGAATACACAAAGTG
This sequence comes from Antilocapra americana, assembly GCA_007570785.1. Classification (NCBI taxonomy): domain Eukaryota; kingdom Metazoa; phylum Chordata; class Mammalia; order Artiodactyla; family Antilocapridae; genus Antilocapra; species Antilocapra americana. Next base: position 684,576 of record ML664653.1, on the reverse strand, counting down.
CTGAATAACCTAATTGTCTGTCTGACTACTAATTTCTTCCCTTCCATTCTTGGTCCTGGAACATAGAACAACAGACTGGTTCCAAATAGAAAAAGGAGTGTGTCAAGGCTGTATATTGTCACCCTGGTTATTGAACTTATATGCAGAGTATATCATGAGAAACACTGGGCTGGATGAAGCACAAGCTAGAATCAAGATTGTTGGGAGAAATATCAATAACCTCAGATATACAGATGAGACCACCCTTATGGCAGAAAGTCAAGAAGAACTAAATAGCCTCTTGATGAAAGTGAAAGAGGAGAGTGAAAAAGTTAACTTAAAACTCAACATTCAGAAAACTAAGATCATGGCATCCTATCCCATCACTTCATGGCAAATAGAGGAAGAAACAATGGAAACAGTGGCAAACTTTATTTCTGTGGGCTCCAAAATCACTGCAGATAGTGACTGCAACCATGAAATAAAAAGACACTTGCTCCTTGGAAGAAAAGTTATGGCCAACCTAGATAGTGTATTAAAAAGCGAGACATTACTTTGTCAACAAGGTCTGGCTATGGTTTTACCAGTAGTCATATATGGATGTGAGAGTTGGACTATAAAGAAAGCTGAGTGCCAAAGAATTGATGCTTTTGAACTGTGGTGTTGGATAAGACTCTAAACCAGTACATCCTAAAGGAAATCAGGCCTGAATGTTCATTGGAAGGACTGATGTTGAAGCTGAAACTCCAATACCTTGGCCACTTGATGTGAAGAACTGACTCACTGGAAAAGACCCTGATGCTGGGAAAGATTGAAGGCTAGAGAAGAAGGGGACGACAGAGGATGAGCTGGTTGGATGGCATCACCGACTCAATGGACATGAGTTTGAGTAAACTCCAGAAGTTGGTGATGGACAGGGAGGCTTGGCGTGCTGTAGTCCATGGGGTTGCAAAGAGTCAGACGTGACTGAGTGACTGAACTGAATTGAATTGATTCTTTGCCCTAAAGTTTTTTGCAGCAAAAATGGGGTGTTCTTTGCATTTAAAGTGTGATTGTCCAACTTGCTTGTGGTTTTATCTCTTTCTGATCTCCTTTACCTGTGGGCAGAAGGCCCAAAGAGTCCAGGGAGAGGTCTTCGAGTGCCAGCCTTGGGTGTACTCTGTCTTTGTGAGGTAGCCTGACCTGTTTCTTTACTATGGGAGTACTATCTTTCACCTCCTTTTGTAAGTGCATCTCTGGTGTGTGGTGGGACAGGGGCAAGGATTGATGGCAGGGAGATGCAGGGGCCAGGGAAGGGAACATAAAAGCAAAGAAGTTAATAATAGCATAGGAAACCTGCTATAAACCAAATGTTTGTGCCCTCCCTCAAATTCATATATTGAAATCCTAACCCACAGTGAGATAATATTAGAAGATGGAGCCTTTGGGAGGTGATTAGGTCATAAAGACAGAGTCCTCATGAATGAGATCAGTGCCCTTATAAAGAGACCTAGAGAACTCCCTTGTCTCTTCTACTATGTGATGATACAGCAGGAAGGTGGTCACCTGTGAACCAGGAAGTTGGTCCTCACCAGACACCACATGTGCCAGTGTCTTGACCTTGAACTTCCCAACCTCCAGAACTTTGAGAAATAAGTTTCTGTTATTCATAAACACCCAGTGTATTGGTTTTTGTTGTTTTTGTTGTTGTTAGAGCAGCCTAAAGGGACTAAGACCAAAGATCTTAGAATTTAGAACATTGTGCATCAAATAAGTAAGTTCAAGGTCACACACCTGAGATGACATCCAACATTTACTGTGAACTTACTGTGTGCCAGCAATCTATGCCCACAGGTCCTAGACATGCAAAAATAATAGTTACAGCAGTGATAACAACAACATTGTTTGTTGAGAACTGACAATATGCCAGTTGTCAGAGTAACTCATGTGAGTCATCTTACTTTATCTTTCCAGTACATCTATGAGGTAGTGACTGTCATCCCATTTTACATATGGATAAACTGAGAACAGAGAGCTTAAGTAACTGAACACAGCTAGTGAGTGGCAGAGACATGAGTTGATCATAAGATTGGCTCCAGAGTGTGTGATCTTGTAGCTTAGAGTCCAGTGGGTAACACATAGTGGTAAATGCATGACACTGGTGCAGTGGAGTCAGTGGCAGGAGAGCTCCGGGACATGGAGAAGGCCCCCTAACCCAGTTGTTTATGGTAATCTGGGTATGCTTCCTGGAGGAAGATGATGGGCCAAGAGTTGTCGAGTTGGAAAGATTGATATATGGGGCCTAATGAGATCAAGCAACTTGCTTGTTATATGTCAATCAGTTTTGGAGAGGCAGTGCTGGGGTGGGAGCCACATGTCCTTTGCAACAAATGATCCTGTGGATCCAAGTTTTCAGAAAGTACAGTGGTAATGTACAATATTAGCATTAGGGAAAACTAGCTGAAAGGTATAAGGACACTTTATGTAGTGTCTCTGCAATTTCTCCGTAAGTCTAATATTCTAAAATCAAAAGGGTACTTAAAGCATAAAAGTCAATCAAGTGTTGATCAGACTGTGGAGCAAGTAGAACTCTTGTACATTTCTGGTGAGAATGTAAAGCGGTAGAATCACTTTGGGAAACTGTTAAACTTGAAAAGTTCAATGTACAGCTACCATGCAGCTCAGCCATTCTGCTCCTAGGCATTTATTCAAGAGAGAAAAAAATACATATGTGTGTGTGTGTGTGTGTGTGTGTGTGTGTGTGTGTGTGTGTGTGTGACAAAAAGACCTGTACAAGGGTGTTCATAGTAGCTTTATTCACATACATACTGCATGACTCCATTTGTAAAAAAAAATTCTAGAACAGGCAAAACCAGTCTATAGTGACAAAAAACTGATAAGTGATTGTCTGGGGCAGAAAAGGAATAGGAGTTGACTGGGAAGGGGTAGGAGAGAACTTTCTGGGGTGATGGAAATGTTTTATATCTTGATTGTGATAATGGTTACACAGGTACATATAGTGTGTCAAAAACTTCCCAAATGGTACATTTAAAATAGTTTCATTGTATGTGAATTATACCTTGTGAAACTGTTAGTTACTCAGTCATGCCCCACTCTTTGTGACCCACTGGACTGTATCCTCTGTCCATGGAATTCTCCAGGCAAGAATACTGAAGTGGGTAGCCATTCCCTTTGCCAGGAGATCTTCCCGGCCCTGAGATCGAACCCAGGTCTCATGCACTGCAGATTCTTTGTGGTCTGAAATGTGTAGTAGTTAATTTTATGTGTCAACTTGGCTAGGCCACAATACCCAGATATTTGATTAAACACTCTTCTAGATGCTTCTGTGCAGGTATTTTTTAAGGCGAGATTATCATTTAAATTAGACTTTGAATAAAGCAGATTCCCCTCTATAATTTGAGTGGACCTTATCCAATCAGTTAAAGGACTTAACAGAAAAATACTGAGGTTCCCCAAGGAAGAGGGAATTCTACTAGCAGATGGTCTTTGGACTTGAACTGCAACTCTTCCCTGAGTTTCCAGCCAGCCAGCCTGCCCTGTAGATTATGGAGCTGCCAAGCCTCTACAATCGCCTGAGACAGTTCCTTAAATTAAATTAATCTCTCTCTCATCACTCCCATGCAGACACACATATGCACACACTCAATTGGCTTTGTTTGTCTGGAGAATCTTGACTAATAGAATAAGAAAAATAATCCTATATGATAACTCTTCCCTGAGAACCTTAGGACCTTGCTGGAGAAAGAGCAATATGACCATAGAGTCTGTAATTAAAATTATTTCTGTGAGCACAAAATCAGTATGAGATGAAACTTTGCTGAATGACTGAGATTATTGTGAGATTTGGGTTGATTGTGGACCTTGAGTTACTCTAATTTGGTTGCAAGATGATGTCAGAATACACAGCCTGATTTCTGACTCAGGTTTTCAAATAAACCAAAAGTGATAAATGGTAGTTTTCTTCTAGCATTAACAAGTTAAGTTTCCCAGAGATGACTTACATGCTGCCATATTAGCAATTATTATAGAAATATTAATATATGCCTTGTGTTGAGGTATCCCTGCTCTCTTGGAAGCACCAGGTCGTGTAAACATGTCACAAAGAAAGCTTTGAAGTCATCTGCTATTGTGTGTGTGGCTGTACTCTGCTTGCAGGATCTTAGTTCCCCAACCAGGGATTGAACCTGGGGCCATGACAGTGAAAGTTAGGAGTCCTAACTGGACCACCAGGGAACTCCCTAAGTTGTCTCTTCTTTTTGCTTTGACCTTGATCTTTGGGAACTCCTGTGTTGACCTAGTGTATCTATTCCTGGGAAAAACTTGCTGGGTCCTCTTTTGTGACTCTCCCTAGAGATATTTGCATTCCTGCAATTGGTTTTCCATTCCCTTCTAACTTGTGTGATATTTATAGTTTCCATTTTCTGACCCTCCACCTTGCAGGGATGTCCTGGCTCTGAGATATTTGTAAGTACCATTGGCAAATGATATTAGGCAACCTCACTTCTGTACTGGCATTTATATTTTACATGGTTAAGAGTTCCAGTTTCAGAAACAAGCTTCTCTATTGTGTTAGGTGTGGTGCCAAATTTATTTAGTAACAGAGAATTCTGCTGGAAATCTTTATGCTAAAAAGTTAAGTTCTGAGGACACAAGGAACTAAAACATTTGAGTGTCTATCACAAACTGATAGGGGTCTTCCCAGGTGATGCTAGTGGTTAAGAACTCACCTGCTAATGCAGGAGATTTAGGAGACCTGGGTTTGATCCCTGGGTGGGGAAGATCCCCTGGAGGAGGAAATGGCAACCCACTCCAGTATTCTTGCCTGGAGAATCCCATGGACAGAGGAGCCTGGCAGGCTACAGTCCATAGGGTTGCAAGGAGTCAGACACTACTGAAGCGACTTAGCATGCACATACTGATAACATGATTTTGCCTACAGCTATTTAACAGCTTCGCATATTTAACTACTCTTCCAAAGAAGTAAATGTTTCCTTCGAAAAATATCTTGTATCTCACAGGGCAAATCCTACCCCTTCAGGGGCTCATTCCCATCTGTGTGGAATCCTATCGCCTACCTAGATCATAACAACCTCTGGAGGACGATGGATGACATGGGACGAGAGGTAAAACTTCCGCAAGCTTCTTTGATGACATTTGTATTCTTCATAATAAGTTTAGTCCTTGAAAGAAGGTGAAACATGTCACCAATGCCTCACACATCGTGTAGCACAGTGACTCACAGTAAAGATTTGTGAGATGAATGAATGAACTTGTTTCTAACCCTTAAAAGAATGAGATGTCCAACAGGCTCCTATTTGCATAGTACCAATTGGGGGGGTTATATCATTCAGCCTTCCTGTGATAATGTTTTTAATTTAGAATACCTTCAGAAATAGCAAATAAGATTTCTGGATCTTTGTGTCATCACCATGCCCAAACCTGTATCTCCTAAGTAAACACACACAGAGTAAACACACCTGACGGTCCAGTTTAAACATGATTTGGTGCAGCTGACTGATCTTTGTTAAGGCGTTGGATTTCTGAATTGTTCTTTCTAAATTAGTAACTTAGTAGTTATTTGGAAACCACCTGAATACAGCATCGCCTCCATTTATGGTAGAGGAAAGGTTAGCATAAATTAAATATGGATTGAGTGAATAGGAATAGAAAATGGATTATGCAATAAAAACAACCATTGAGGGAATTTGGAATTTTCTTTAAGCTAGAGTTTTTAATACTATCGAAATGGTTATTTAAAATGGAAAATTGCATTTGTTTTTCTCCCCTCTGAATCATCACCTGAATGTAGATTCCCAGTGATGCCCCATGGAAGGCACCCCTTGCAGAACAGTGGGACCTGATGACAATGAAGGAGTTGCTGGACAAGATCTGCTGGACAGAGTAAGACTTGCCATCAGGCACAGGCATTGACCGTGGCCCGCTTTCAGATGTATTTAGCAATTCCATTCAGCAGCTCTGAGATAAAGAGCTGTTTTGTGTCTAAACCACAGTCCGTCAAGTGGAGGGCTGAAAAATATTGGGGTTGTGTCCTAAAGGTGTCTATACATCAAACCTACTTCTTTGAAATAGTTTTGCATCACAAAGGTGATATTGCCCCCATAAAGTCCTCAGGACAGTCTAGAATGTGCCATCTCTTTTATTTAGAACAGCTTAAAGGGAGACTTCCCTGGCGGTCCGGTAGTTAGGACTCTGTGCTTCCAGTGCAGAGGGCATGGTTTTAATCCCTGGTGGGGGAAACTAAGATCCTGCACGGCATGGCCGAAATAAATAAATAAATAAATAAAAATAAATATGTGTTTTTTCAAAAAGGAACAGCTTAAAGATCTCATTTATCAAGCTGTTGAAGTAAAGATAGTTTTGTACTCCTTGCCAAAGGATATACATTTCAAACACCTATGGAATGGGGTGCAACTCTTTAAGGCTTTGAAGAGGAACTTCTAGAGGAATTCTCTGGATCATTCACAAGTATCCAGGAAACATGGATGACTGTATTGACTACTCCCCATTAAGGAGAAACATGTAGCATTGAATGAAAGTGTGCATGAGTCAAGTATTAAATTGAAGTTGACAGAGTTGTGGAAGCTGTATAGACAGACAAGATGGAGAGGCCTCACTGATCTTGGACAGCAGGGAAAAGGGAAAGGATTGAATCTCAAGCATGTGGTGAAGCAAAGTAAGAAAATGGAACTGCAATGAGGGTATTTGCCCATGCTAAATAGCATTAGTTGGGCTCTGCGGTTGATATCTTCATTCTCTAGGCACTGGGGAGGGAAGTTGAAGCTCTGGCAACTAAAAGTAAAAACGATTTTAGGGATATCTGAATTTAAGATATGGAAATAATCAAAATACATAAAATGTACATACTTTTTCATATGTAAATTCAACTTTAAAAAATTTAGCTTAAAGAAGGAAAGAAAAAAGGAGAGAGAAAGGGAGATTCAAAGCATTATTATTATTATTATTATTATGGCTATGTGGCTTGCAGGATCTTAGCTCCCTGAACAGGAATCAAACCCAGGCCCTTGACAGTGGAAGCACAGAATCCTTACCACTGGATTACCAGGGAATTTGCTCAAAGCATTATTTTTAAAAGAAAATCTAAAGGTCCTGTAATTGAAGATTGGTTAAATTAATTACGCTTTGTCTGAAAACTGGAATACCCTAAAATCTGTAAAAAATTTGTTGTAGAAGAATATTTAATGGCTTGAAAAAATTGTATTATTAAACAAATAGAAAAGCAGGCTATAATCAAGTATGTACAATGTGATCTCATTTCTAAAAGAAAACAGTGTATGCATTGCAAGCAATGGACATCCATCAGAACTATTTTTTTAACCATATATTACAATGCAAACATTTGTTCAAGTAATTAAAATTCTTCATCAAACACCATATTTCATGGTTGCAGACTATTCCATGAAAAGTGAATATAATAATGTGTTTATCTATTATCATTAGACATTTTAGTTACTTCCATTTTTTAATCATTGCCATTATTATTATATAATAGTTTGTGATGAACATGTACTATTCCTATGTCTTCAGTCTTTGAAAGCAACCAATTTTGAAAGAGTAAAACCCTTCTATTGTCATGAAATCATACCTATTATTAATTACATCATTTTAACACATGCTATTTACCACATTTTTTGAGAATGTAGCTTGTGATACAACATAGTTTTTTTGTAATAAAATTGCAGTGTTCAGTTTTAACTTTTATACATGAGATTTTCAAAATATAATGAGTATTTATTACCTGCATTTGTTTTATAACTCCCATTATAAAAAGCTTTTAATAAATTCATGAGTTCTCTCTCCAGAGAGCTTTAAAGTTCATTGAAGATAAGACTAATTATATTTCTTTGGTCTCATAGAGATCTGAGTTTTTCTGTCATAGTCCTTGGCCTTGTCCTCCCATTAGTGAATATTTCAGGTTGTTGGCTGACAAAATACTGCATTCTGAGATGTTAGGACTATATGAACACAAGCTAATTTTTAAATTTTTCCTAAGCAAGACAACTATGATATCATTTCCTAGTTTCAAAGGAATAACCCTTGGGACTTTTCTGGTGGTCCAGTGGCTAAGAGTCTGCTCTCCCAATGCAGGGGGCCCAGGTTTGATACCTGGCCAGGGAACTAGATCCCACATGCTGCAACTAAGACCCAGTGTAGCCAAATAAATATTTTAAAGATAAATAAAATAAAGGGAAGGGGACAACAGAGGGTGAGATGGTTGGATAGCATCACCAGCTCAATGGACATGAGTTTGGGTAAAATCCGGGAGTTGATGATGGACGGGGAGACCTGGCGTGCTGCAGTCCATGGGCTTGCAAAGAGTCAGACGTGACTGAGCAACTGAACTGAACTGAGCTGAGCTAAATCCCCACCATATCCAACCTACTGTGATTCAAACTAAAGTACAATGATACATTCAAAAATTAATGTTAATCATTCTGTCTGTTGCTATCATTTTATAATATGCTTTAAGAAACACATTGAATTTATGATATAGTCATAACTATGTAAATATACTTTAAAAAATCTATAACTAGAAAAAATGCACCAAAATGAATCTAAGGATTATCTTTGGGGGAGGCAGAAATGTGGAAGATACTCATTCTCTCATCTTTTTATTTTTATGAATTTTCCAAATTTTATACAATATATATATTTTTCCATGTAGAAAATATAGTAATGTTTACCTTTTAAAAAGTCAACAGGGCAAGGAACACAAAAATATTATTGCACTAGCTTCCTTGACCTTCCATACTTCAGATATTTTTCTTCTCATTTCTTTTCCCACTAAAGCTCCCAGAGTAAATCAAATAAAGCATTAGCTATGGCCTGACCCTCTAGAGAGAATGATTTATAGATCTCCCTTGATTTTAAACCAGTTATTTTTTTCTTTCCAAAGTGGCAACAATAACAACAACAGCACTATTTTTATGTTTGATATTGGTTATCTAGCTAGGGCAATATTAGATTTTAGTTATTTATGACTCCCTTTACCTTATATTGTCCGAATTCACCTATAAATTAAAGAACAAAGGAAACAAGACATCAGGAAACAGCAAAGGATATTTTTACTTTGAAGTAATATTTTAAACCATTCTTTGGATATTTGCTTTAGATAGATGACAAAAATTGCCTCTGCAAAGAAAGCATGAGTCAGGAATTTCTGTCCCTTCCATTATCATAAGGAATCTTGCAAAACTAACTTAAGTCACTTCAACATATATATTACACTATTTTCAGGCTTAACAGTGGGGACTATCACAAAAGTGCTACCAGGTGGTTATGGTTGCAGACATTGACACAAGTGTGTGTTATGTGAGTCTACAAACTTTCAGAGCTAAGGTACACTAGGGTAGAGAGGTGTCCCTTGGTAAATATTCATCCCTTTGAGGTCAGCTGCTTAATTATAAAGCATTTTGAGGTATTAAAAGCATGAGGTATGAATCATGTGTGATGTGGTTTACAGTGGTACCGTTTAGTGAGTTCCCTGAGACTCAGTTTTGGGGCTTGTGAACTGGGGAAAAATAATAACTGTCATTTTTATAACAAATCAGTAAGACAGCAGGTTTAAGAAAACCATAGAGTATGAAAGAGTTCAGTAAGTGGAAGACGGTGTTATTTATTCCATGTATTGCCAGCATTACCAGGTGGCAAATTCTGCCTCAGATGTAAAACAACATGCAATCTTTATGTCAAAGTCAAAAGCAGGGTTGGTACTAATTAAAGATATCCCAGAATACACATTACTCCTGGTGAATCTTAGGATCTGTTAGATGTAACTGAACTGTTGGAAATGCATGAGATCTTTCACCTTCTGGTGTGGCTACAGGTAGGACATAACCTCTCATCATTTACCTGCCAACTTCAAGCAAAAGTTCATCTATTTTTTGCCTCCTCCATTCTTTGAGCTGGTCTTCCATTAGGTGGTAAAATAACTGAATAGGTAACTGTGACTAATTCTGTACTTGGTACATCACCTAGCATTTCCTTTGAGCATTATCAGTTCAGTTCACTCATTCAGTCGTGTCTGACTCTTTGCGACCCCATAGACTGCAGCACACAAGGCCTCCCTGTCCATCACCAACTCCCAGAGCTTGTTCAAACTCATGTCCTTTGAGTCAGTGATGCCATCCAACCATCTCATCCTCTGTTGTCCCCTTCTCCTACTGCCTTCAATCTTTCCCAGCATCAGTGTCTTTTGCAGTGAGTCAGTTCTTTGCATCAAGTGGCCAAAGTATTGGAGTTTCAGCTTCAACATCAGTCCTTCCAATGAATATTCAGGACTGATGTCCTTTAAGGTTGACTGGTTTGATTTTCTTGCTTATAGATCATTTAAAAATAGTGTTTAGGGAGTTCTCCCTAGTGGCCTAGTAGTTAAGGATTCCAGGCTGTGGCACAGCTTCAACCCCTGGTTGGAAAACTGAGATCCCACAAGTTGTTTTGTTGTTGTTTAGTTGCTCAGTTGTGTCCAACTCTTTGCCACCCCTGCCAGGCTCTTCTGCCCATGGGATTTCCTAGGCAAGAATACTGGAGTGGGTTGCCATTTCCTTCCCCATGGGATCTCTCGACCCAGGGATTGAACCTTGGTCTCCTTCGTTGCCTGCATTGGCAGGTGGATTCTTTACTCCTGAGACATGAGTGAAGCTCTGCAAGTTGTGTGGCATGGCCAAAAAATAAATAAATAAAATGAAAGTAATGTTGAATTGATATTTCTCATTAACATGTGTTCATTCAGTCATATAACAAGTAATCTATTAAGTGCTTACTATGTGCCAGACACTATTTTATTAAAGAAGACACTATGGTGAGCAAAAAAGTTAAGATTCCCAGCTCACTGATGATATTCTAGTGTTGGAGACAGCAGTAAAAATAATAAACCAATAATTAAGATAAGACAGTGAAAAGAATATAAATGATACAGTGGTAAAATGATAGAGAATGCCAGTGTGCTGTGAATATAGAAGCTGGTGCTCACTTTCATGAACATGTAAGAGTTCGTTTGGGGCTTCCCTGGTGGTCCATGGGCCTAGTTGCTCTGTGGCATGTGGGATCCTCCTCAACCAGGGATCGAACCTGTATTCCACATGCCACAGAGCAACTAGGCCCATGTGCCACAGCTGCTGAGCCTCCACAGCCCTAGAGCCTATACTCCACAAGAGAACCCACAACAGTGAGAAGCCTGCACACCACAACTAGAGCGTAGTCTTCACCCGCTGCAACTAGAGAAAAACCCACACAGCAATGGAGACCTAACACAGCCAAAAGTAACTAAATAATTAACTAACTAAACAAAAATTTTAAAATTTAGTTTTAAAAAAAGAGTTCATCTTTCTGAGGAGATATTAGAATAAGTAGAGAAGGTATGGGATGAAATAGAAAACATAGGAATGGGTTAGACTACTTAGGACTTTGAAGGCTGTGGTAAAAGATCTGAATCTTATTCTGGTTTTGAAAGGATGCCACTGTAGAGTTTTAAGCAGGGGGATGACCTGACTTGATCTACACTTTAAAAAGAGCATCACAGAGGCAAAGGCAATAAAAAGATTTTGGCTTCAAGCATGGTAAATAGATACTAGGTGAGGGCAAGTGGAACCAGAGAGACCAGTCTGGAGGAAATAATTGCAATAAACTTGGCAAGATAGATTGCCAAATTGGTAGTGATGAAGATGGAGTGATGTAGTGAGAAACAGTAGGACTTCCCAATGGATTGGATGGGGGGAAAAGTTACGGAAAGAGAAATTAAAGTTGACTTCTCTAGTGTTGGCCTTAGCAAGTGGATGAATGGTGATGCCTTTTACTGAGATAGGGATGACTGGAAGAGTAGCAAGTGTGTGGAGAGCAATCATGTGTGTATTAGTTGCGCAGTCATGTCTGACTCTTCGTGACCCCATGAACTGTAGCCCACCAGGCTCTTCTGTCCATGAGATTCTCCAGGCAAGAATACTGGAGTGGGTTGCCATTTCCTTCTCCAGGGGAATCTTCCCTACCTGGGGATCAGACCTGGGTCTCCTGCATTGCAGGCAGATTCTTTACTACCTGAGCCACCAGAGAAGCCTGATTCTGAGTTAGGTCTTTTGATGAAAGGAAAATATATCTCTTATTCCCCAAATCTCTGATGACATGTTTTATAATATTAGATTCTAGTGATGAATTTCTGCAACTTGCATTCCAATTGCATTCCACTTAGCCAAGTAAGTTTGCTGTTAGAATAATTTCCAGACAATGAAGAAGATGCTCCCCTGCATTTGCCAATGTTGCTCTTATTTCTTTCTGAGCAGATCTTCGAAGCAACTTGCTATTCTCTTTGTGAACCTTTGCGTCTCTGCAGAGGTCCATGAGGTCTCCGCTCTCTGGTTCCTGTGGTATGTGAAGCAGTGTGGGGGCACGACCAGGATCTTCTCAACATCCAATGGAGGGCAGGTACCCATTCATACCTGGACCATTCCAATAAAAAGCCACCACTGCCTAATCGAAAGATTGCCATCATCCATCCTTCAGTCATGAACAGACAGAGCTGGAGGCACACTTGTGGCTTTTGGAGTTTAAGCATAGCAGCTCAAAGTGACTTTTGAAAGGGGGAGTCTGTTGTTAGTTACCCAATGGGACAACCCAGTGGCCAATAGCATTTAAAAATTAGGCTTTTTAATGTACTTTTGCAATCTTCCATTTGGATATACATCCGATGATTATTTAATAAGTTTGTAAGAGACCAGCTGATGAACTGGGTACTTCTTAGAAAGCTCGACAGAGAAAATCAGAAATATATTTTCAATTAAAAACACATGCACCACATGAAATCGAAGCCCAGGATTGATGCTCGGGACTGGTGCAGCGAGATTTCCCGGGGGGGAGGGAGGAGGGAGGGGGGTTCCGGAGGGGAAGCATATGTAAACCCATGGTGATATCATGACAATGTATGGCAAAAACAATAATTAAAAAAAAAACACATGCACCTCATGAAATTCATTCATTCATTCATTGCTTATTTCCTGAACCCCAGCCTTGTATAAGGGGCTGTGCTGGGCACTGTAGGAAATGGATTAGAGTTCTTAGATAATCTGCTTGACAGCCATTTTCCTTTTCTCTCCTTGCTCTTCCTCCCCCTTCCTTCCTCTCATCTCCCTTCTTCTTCTCCCCCCCATTCTCTTTCTCCTTCACTTTCTTCTGAGAACTATTTGAAATAGTCTTTTGAAAATTTAGCTGAACTGAACATGTAGGAGGAGGCGGTCAGTTCAACTGTGTGTACAATCACACAGAACATTTTGAAGTGTTTTCCTGGGCTCGGGACAAGGGGGTGCAGGGAGGTGAAATGACCTCAGTGACCCCAGAAACAGTAGGTACCTGACCCAGAGTGAGACAGACAGACTGTAACAGGGAGTAAGCTGGCATGGGGACCAGTAGTCCAGCAAGGTTCCGAGACTGAGTGACAAGGAAAGGGGAAACAGGCCTATGTGGGCTCAGGCAAATGGTTGGCCCAGCAATCCAATCAAAGGATGCAGGTAGGACACAGAACGGGGGCAGTGGCCAGCCAGGTGGGACTTGGGAGTCAGGCTGAGGATGTCCACCTGAGTTTGGAGCCTAGGAGCCCATCAGAACATAGCACAAAAATGTGACTGTTAGAAAACCTGTGATTTTGTTGAAAGTGGCTTCCCAGGTAGCGCTAGTGGTAAATAATCTGCCTGCAATGCAGGAGACCAAAGTTGGATCCCTGGGTTGGCAAGAGCCCCTGGAGGAGGGAATGGCTTCCCACTCCAGTATTCTTGCCTGGAGAATCCCATGGACAGAGGAGCCTGGGGGGCTATAGGCCATGGGGTCTCAAAGAGTAAGATATGACTGAAGTGAGTGAGGACACATGCATCCATCATTAGTTAGAAAACAATGGTGAAAAAAACAGCCACGAGAGCAACATGAAGCTGAATACCTCACACACTAAAGATGTGTGAGGAAAACTAGCAATTTAGCAATTTGTATCTATTCTTATATTTCCTACTCACTTCTTGGGTCTTTTTTTTCTTTCCAGGAGAGGAAATTTGTGGGTGGATCTGGTCAAGTGAGTGAGCGGATAATGGACCTCCTGGGGGATCGAGTGAAGCTGGAGAGGCCTGTGATCCATATTGACCAGACAGGAGAAAATGTCCTTGTGGAGACCCTAAACCATGAATTGTACGAGGTAACCAAGAGCCTTAAACCAGGTGGAGGAGAACAGAGTACCATAGGTAACCAGAGCGTCAATAAAGCCAAGAATATCCCAGACTTCACAGACAATGCCTTTGCCCAAAGTGAAAAAGCGACCTCTATCTGAAAGGAAGGAAAAGGGAACCATAATATTTGGGGCTAAGTCAGAAGATTTATAAAATATATATTATCAATCCTCTGTATTAGGTTCTTGCAGAATTAGAAAACCAAAGAAAACATTGACTTGATACATATTAAGTGCTTCCTATGTGCCTGGCATTCTTCTAGGAGTTGGAAACATAGCAGTGAACAAAACAGATAAAATTGACTGCTTTCATGCGACGTTCTAGTGAAGGAGAAAAGCTATAATCAGATATATAGTTAAAACATAGACAGTGCCAGCTAGTGATGAGTACTGTGGGAAAAACCAAGCAGGGAAGGGACAGGGGGGTGTTGCCAGAGGTGGGGTGGGCGATTGGTCATGCAGTTTGAAATAAAGTCATCAAGGAAGGTCTTACTCAGAAGGTGATGTTTGAGGGCAGAACCCAAAGAGATGACAGATTGAGCCAGGTGGCTCTCTGGGGAATAATTTTTCAGATAGACTGAACATCAGTGCAAAGGCTCTGAGGTCGGAGCAAGCCTGGCATAATGAAGTAACGGCAAGGTAGGAAAAATGGTGATATTAAAAGGATTGTGGTGAAGAGTAACAGAAGATGAGATCAGGGATGGGACAGGGGTTCCTGTCATGTATGGCCTTGAAAGTGACTGTGAGGAACTTGGCTTTGACTTCAAATATGATGGGAAGTCATTGGAGGTTTTGAACTAAGGAACAATCAGAGCTCATTTTGATTTTAACAGGGCCCTTCTAGTTTCTCTGTTAAGAGATTGAGTAGAGGGCAAAGGTAAAATGAGGGAGAAACGTTAAAAAAAAAAGAGCACAAACAATGTTTAATCACATCATTTTTTTTTCCAGGCTAAGTATGTGATTAGCGCTGTTCCTCCTGTTCTGGGCATGAAGATTCACTTCAATCCCCCTCTGCCAATGATGAGAAATCAGCTGATCACTCGTGTGCCTTTGGGTTCAGTCATCAAGAGTATTGTTTATTATAAAGAGCCCTTCTGGAGAAATATGGGTGAGTACTTTTCTTTGGTAGAAGGTCCAAGAAACTTGGTGCAAAGTTACACATTTGTGTATAACTGTTTTTCTTAGCATGCGGGCATAAAACATTCATCCAGATTCTAAAGTGAGTTCCATCAAGTAAAGTACATTGGCACAAACTCATGGAATTAACTTTCCTTAGAATATGATTAACTCTTTTTATTATTCAATATGGGCTTCCCAGATGGTGCTAGTGGTAAAGAACCTGCCTGCCAATGTAAGAGACTCTGGTTCGATCCCTGGGTTGGGAAGATCCCCTAGGGGAGGAAATGGCAACCCACTCCAGTATTCTTGCCTGGAGAATCCCCATGGACAGAGGCACCTGGTGGGCTACAGTCCATGAGGTCTCAAAGAGTTGTACACGACTGAGGCAACTTAGCACAGCACATCATAATTCAATATAATGTTTACTTAATCCTTTCACAAAATTTTGTGAAAATAGATTATTAACACTTTCTGATAGTTTTTTTTAAGTACAAGTTTATAGAGCCATTCACAAAAATGGAGATTCTGAAAATTTCCAGGCAATTTCTCACTTGTGTCAGGATTCTACTGTATAAAATAGATATTCAATAAGTGTGTTGCTTTGCTGGATAGAACATTACAGAGATGCCCACTAAAATACTAGATTCGGCAATGATGGAAATGTTCCAGAGTGGTTCTCTCCAGTACAGCAGCCTCTGGTCACTTGTGTTGAGAATTGAATACTTGAAATGTAGCTAATGAGACTGAGGACCTGCATTTTTCAATGTTGTTTCATTTTAATTGCTTTAAGTCAAATGTAAGAAGCCACACATGGCTACTTCATTTTAATTGCTTTAAATTAAAAAAAATATGCAGCCATTAAAAAGAAATAATGTCATTTGCAGCAACATAGATGAACCTAGGGATTATCACAGAGTGAAGTAAGCCAGACAAAGAAAAATGTCATATGATATCACTTATATGTGGAATCTAAAAAGAAAAAATACCAATGAATTTGTTTACAAAACAGAAACAGACTCACAGACTTAGAGAATGATTTTATGGTTACCCTGTGGGGAAAGGTTGTGGGGAGGGATAGTTAGGGAGTTTGGGATTGACATGTACATACGGCTCCATTTAAAATGGATAACCAACAAGGTCTTAAATGTATAGCACAGGCAACTTGGCTCAATATTCTATAATAACCTAAATGGGAAAAGAATCTGAAAAGAGTAGATACTGTTAATCAACTTTACTCCAATATGAAATTTAAAAGCTTAAAAAAAGAAAAAAATTCAAATGTAAAAAAGCCACACATGCCTACTGTATTGAACAGCACAATGCTCCAGTCTTATCACATTTACCCGCATCACAGCTCCTTTTCTTCCAAGAGGAGGCCAGGTAAGAACAGTCAGTACCTGAGACTGAGGGCAAAGGGAAGGGTGGACTGAAATGAGGACCTAGATTACAGAAGATGAGAGGAAGGTTTGCTGCAGGCAAAGGGGGAAAGTTCCACATTTTCCCCTTAGGACAGTTCTTACTGTATCTACCCCTTTCCACCACATTGCAGCCTCCTAATCCTCTGCCTTTACAGGACACTCTATTTAGGACTGTTACTGGGTTGGTGCATCAGTTGAGCAAGTAACCTGTCTTTTCCAAAGAACTGGACAGTGACCCACCATGGAGACCTCGCTGGTGCTAAGCTGCTTCCCTCCATGATCACAGACATTTCTCCACATCTTGGCATTTAAATCTACTTTATTTCGACAACTGAACAAACAGTAATTCCCTGTATGGGACTATCAAAATGTGTCCAGTAGTTATGCTGATAATAGGCATTTCCATTGTTTCCAAGGTTTTGCTATTATATACGATGCTGCAATAAACAACTTCTTCTGTATCGCTCTGAAGATTTGAATAGGAGCATTTCTTTTTGGTAAATTTGTAAAAGTGCAATTATGAAGTCAATTGACCTTCGTAGATGAGCTAATGCTATTTTTCACTTTCTACCAATCAGTAGAGGAAAATATCTAGAATTTGTAAGTTTTATCATTAATAAGTCTTCAGAACTATGTAAAATAATTTTGTCAATTATCTCTTTATCCTGTGCTCATTAATGTTTTTCCTACATCTGTTGCAAATATTTTCTTCCAGTGTTATCGTTTTTAAAACTGTGTTTATGATGGTTTCATCCTACTGGGAAATACATCTACATGGGGCTTTTCTGGACCAACCATTATTTTTCTCTGATCTTTGTCACTGGGCTCCAATTTTTTTTTGTAGCACTATATATAAAAGGGGCTTCCCCAGTGGCTAAGCAGTAAAGAATCTGCCTGCAGTGCAGGAAATACAGGTTGGATCCCTGGGTCAGGAAGATCCTCTGGAGGAGGGCATGGAGACACACTCCAGTATTCGTGCCTGGGAAATCCTGTGGCCAGAGAAGCCCAGTGGGTTACAATGCATGGGGGTCACAAAAGAATCAGACACAGCTTAGCAACTAAACAAAAAACCACTGAATATATTATTTCTAAATTATGTTGGAAAACAGATATCTTTATTATAAGATATACAAGAGTAGTCAAAACAGTTAAAATTGAAAAATAAGAATTTCTAATATCTTTCTCCTCTATCCAGATGTGCAATCTAGGTGTGCACATTCCACTTTAGAGAACACAGGTTTCTATTATCTAGTCCTTTGGCAGTACTTGTACTATTGTAATCCCTGTGGCTTTATAATATATATGTTTGATATCTGATGCAAGAGTCTCTATTTGTCTTCCCAGGTGGTGCTAGTGGTAAAGAACCCGCCTGTCAATGCAGGAGACCTAAGAGACATGGGTTCGATCCCTGAGTTGGAAAGATGCCCTGGAGGAGGGCATGGCAACCCACTGCAGTATTCTTGCCTGGAGAATCCCATGGACAGAGGAGCCTGGAGGGCTACAGTCCACAGGGTTGCAAAGAGTCAGACACCACTGAAGCAACTTAGTACACACACACATTCTCTCTTCATTATTTTTCCTATAATTTTGTCCTTGGTAAATATCAATCATTCTTCCAGATGAATATGATCATCTGCTCAGCATTCCTCCTTCGACACTCTCACACTAAAAAAAGCTTCTCATGCATTATTTTATTCTGAATAGTCCTCTTTGCATGCATGTACTAAGTCAGTTCAGTTGTATCTGAATCTATGCGACCCTATAGACTGTAGCCTGCCAGGCTCCTCTGTCCATGGGATTCTCCAGGCAACGATACTGGAGTAGGTTGCCATGCCCTCCTCTAGGGCATTTTCCTGATCCAGGGTTCCAACCCATGTCTCTTGTGTCTTCTGTGTTGGCAGGCAGGTTTTTTTTTTTTTTTAACCCACTAGCGCTACCTGGGAATAGTCCTCTTTATCCCCGACCATAGGTACAATATCTTCTTTTTTCCCTGAGGATGCTACTTGCCACTTTACTCTTAGTCTTTTTTCCTGAGGGTTCCTTTTTTGTTTGTTTGTTTGTTTCTGCTTTTGTCTGCTTCTTTTGTTAAAGGACTTTGTTAAATGTCTAGAAGTCCTTGAATGCCCCCTTTTAAGAGTAAGGCTGGACCAAGTTAATCAGAAGTCTCCTCTGCATGAGCAAAACTCCTGAGCTTTCTACCTACAAATGACAGAAATACTACTGTTGTCACATGATTTATCTTGGCATGAACAGGACTCTTCTCTCTGCTCCTTGGTCCTTTGCTTCCTCCCAGTGCACCTGGGTGGTGCAGAGGCCAAGCAGCTTCTCTGCCCAGGAAGCAGGGTCTCCACCCCAGTCAGTTCAGCTGACTATGTGACCAGTGTACCCTTGCTCTTTTCTCTTATCACATCCTATCTTCTTTCTTGTCTTCTTATAACATGGTGATTTCTTAGCTATTTCTCTTCTATTCTTAAATCTTCTTAAATTCTCGGACAGACTTTGAACATTTCTTCTCCCCGTAGTTCAGTTTTTCTCAATGTTTTTCCTAGCCCCAGTACACTAGCATGCAAGTGCCCCTCAATCCACTGAGCGACTAGGATGTTGCTTCTCACAGATGCAAAGTGGGGAGGGTCATGAAGGGAGACAGAGAAGCACATGCAGGTTAAAAGGTCTATAGGTATGCCTGCTCACACACAAGTTGGGGGCATTGCATATCCTCCAAGTTCTTTCGTTAGTCTTTATTCCTCATTTTGAAGCCCTCTCATTGGATTTTCTATACAACCTTTGTTCCAAGGTGTCCCACCATAATTTTGCTCAAACAACCCCAACTTCCTAGTAAATTATGGAGCAGGAAGAGTGGTACACCATAGTAGGATCTTATTCTAACATTTAAAATCCTGCCCTGACATTTTCACCATTGCTCTGTTGTATTCTTTTGTTAAAATTACATATCTTTTTTGTTCAGGAAGGGAATCAGATAAGCACTTCTGTCCAGAATGAGCTGAAATTGTTTTCTAAGTTGTTCTGGAGGTGCTGTATGAAATGCTCTCTGCCCTGTCTACAGATAATCAAGAACTAGTTAGCATAAGTACGTGTGTGCTATGTCACTTCAGTTATATCTGACTCTTTGCGGCCCTTTGGACTATAACTTCCCAGGCTCCTCTGTCCATGGGATTCTCCAGGCAGGAATATTGGAGTGGGTTGCCATACCCTCCTCCAGGGGATCTTCCTGACCCAGGGATCGAGCCTGCATCTCTTATGTCTCCTACATTGAAAGATAAGTTCTTTACCTCTAGCGTCATCCAAGTGGCCCCTCATAAAATGTGAATGTTCAGTGCCTTCTATTTTACAGGAATAGACTAGCATATCTTTAACACATCTGTGGTTTTATGTGATTTCTTGTGAAAAAAAATTGGGACACATGTGGTAATGGTAAGGGAAAACAAGATTTCGTTTAATGGTGGCCTGGATTAATTCATGATATCACATTGCTTCTTTGCAGAGAACTTAGTATTTGAGTTTTTCATCAAATGTTGGCTCCTTCGCTTTCCAAACATCAGTTTGATTTGCCTTCATATATTTAGAGTATAAGGTCTTATTTTCATCTTTTGGGCTTCTCAAATTGAAAACTATGTGCTTTATTGTAACTGCTCCAGGTAGTTTGATAGGGTGATGAATGTTTTTTCCCATTTTGTTCTTCTCCAAGGTTACTGTGGAAGCATGGTTATTGAAGGAGAGGAAGCTCCAGTTGCCTACACATTGGATGATACTAAACCTGATGGTAGCTGTCCTGCCATAATGGGGTAAGGCACGCCTGTGGTGGTGTGATGATCTTCCATATTGACAATATATTCCTATACTATCAATAATTGTGTCCCAAACTTTGTTCAATAAATTTTTACCCAATGTCACTTTTCTCCAAATCCAGCAGCAAGAAAGATCTTATTGATTTTTTTTTTTTACAAATAATGTCTTCTGGGAATTCCCTGGTAGTCCACTGGTTAGGACTCCACACTTTGATTACAGGGAACACAGGTTTGATCCCTCCTCAGGTCCTGCAATCCAAATAGCAAGGCCAAAAAAAATTAAAAATAATATCTTACAATGAATAAAAATTTAGAAAGGAATTAGACTATCAATAACATTTTAAAATGTGCTATATTAGTTTTCTTCTTCATGTTTAGCACTGGGAGTTGATATATCATGGTAAGCTATCTTTTGTGAAAGCATGATGTGAAGCTTTGACTTAGGGTGTTCCACTAAGAAGGCTTCTTGTGGAGGCTACATGAGCATCAATGACACTTATGTGGGATGCTGATATTTCCCATAAGAGAGAAGCCAAGACCAGCCCAGTCCTCAGTTTGGTAGGGAAAAGCAACACAGATGTGGATGTCATGGGGATGGAGAGGTGGTGATTACCTGGAGTAGCCAAAACTGAGATGGGTCTTAGGATACATATGAGTTTATTTCAGAAAGAGCCAAAGGTCAAAAGAGGGAGCTCAAAACCAGTTGGTTAGTTGAAGACAATCATAGGGCTGGAAATGAAGGTAGATTCTAGAAGGCTGGGCACTAGGGAGAAGCATGTTGAAGACAGAACCAAAGAACAAGGACTGGATGGAACTGTAAAGTCTCAGGCACATCTTAGATAGGCATTTGATACCTAGGGGTATTCCTATTGACCACCAGCCATATATGGGGAGATGGCTTAGTCATGGTATACCCCTAGGCAAAAATTATGGCCAGTGATCTGTTTTTGGTTGCTTGAATTCCTAAAACTAGAAGGTATCTTTTAAGGTCAGGAATGTAACACCTAAATAGTAAACCATGGAACATAAAATAAGATAGTGTGTTGTTTGTTTCTTCTGGTTTACTTTTAACTTGTACACTAGACACATGTGTAGCTATAGAAATGAGGCCAAGATGATAACATCCATTGATTTTCCCCCATTTTCTTGTTTGTATGTTTTAGATTTATCCTTGCCCACAAAGCCAGAAAACTGGCCCGTCTTACCAAGGAGGAAAGGTAAGGGAAAAAGTATCTGTTCTTTCTTCCCTCACTCTCTGCCTCCCTGCCTTCGTTCCTTTCCCGCTCTCTCCCTTCCTGTGCTACCCCATACCCCTCTCCTTTTTACCTCCGTTTCTTCTTTCTACCTACTTTGAACTTCACTTAACTTTTTAACTTAAAGACTGCTTAATATGTATTCCTAACACTACATGTCTATTATTTTTCATCATGAGGGTCTTGTAGAGAGGCACAATGCTGATAACTGAAGAACCAAGTATTCAAAATAATATTTGTTGAATTTATCATACATAAGATACCATGCAGGGAGCTATGGAGAATACAAAAATGGATATAGCCCAGGAGCTGAAACTTACTGGGGGAGGAGATAACCAGGTAAACAAATGACCCCTTGCAGGGCACTCTGCGGTACATCCTGCATGTATGATGCATAACAATGAAAATGTATAGGTACAGATGGACTAGGTTTTCTGGAGGTGGCAGTTTCTTTCAGCAGTTGGTATTCACCACTACCAACTATGTATTCCCATACCACCCCTGATAACATGGTGTGCTTCTGGCATGGTGTGCATGCTTAGTTATGTCCGACTCTGCAAGTCCAAAGGCTGTAGCCCATCAGGCTCTTCTGTCCATGGGATTTCCCAGGCAAGAATACTGGAGCAGGTGGGCACATTCCCACCTCGGGGATCAAAGCCATGTCTCCTGTGTCTCCTGCATTGGCAGGAAGATTCTTTACCACTGCGCCACCTTGGGAGACTCCCTGATAACATATTTACCAACTAAGAGCCCCTGGAAGGCTCCCCAGGTGGCACTAGTGGTAAAGAACCCATCTGCCAATGTAGGAGATGCAGAAGACGTGGGTTTGATCCCTGGGTCAGGAAGGTCCCCTGGAGAAGGAAATGGCAACCTACCTCAGTATTCTTGACTGGGAAATTCTATGGACAGAGGACCCTGGTGGGCTACAGTCCATGGGGTCACAAAGAGTTGGACATGATGAGCACACACACACAAGAGCCCCTGAATACGTTATGGCACATCCTCTCCTGCCTCCATCCTTAGCTTGCTGCTTTATGACTATTGCCACCACTGTGCTTGGCCAGGGCTATGGAGGGCTGATTGGGCCACTTACCTAAAAAATGTCCCCACTAGAATATTAATATCCAAGGAGGGATGGATTGGGAGTTTGGAATTAGCAGATGCAAACTCTTATACATAGAATGGATATACAATAAGGTTCTGCTGTATAGCACAGGGAACTAACTATATTTAATATCTGATGATAAACCATAATGGAAAAAAATATGAAAAACGAATGTAGAAAAATCACATACAATAAAACATGTTGTAAACCAATAACAAAATAGCATTATCTGTAAATATTAATAATTGTAGTATTAAGTAAAATAAAATGTTGCAAAACTATAAAAAAATCCATGAAAGTAGGAAGTTTTGTCTGGTTGGTTCACTGCTGAATCTCCAGTGCCTGGAACAGATCTTTTCCCAATATGTCTTTTGATCATATTTATGGCTTATTCATTTTATACTGTAATAAAGATTTAGCTTTTTATGAAGTCAAGTTGATCTGTTTTTAAAATCATTGCTTCTGAATGGTCTATCATGCATAGAAAAGACTTTTCCATTTCAAGATTGTTTTAAATTACTCATTTTCAGGGCTCTTCTGTTTTCATCTATTTTGTGTAAATCTTTGATCCTTCTGAAATATATTTTGGTGTAAGAAGTAACATAGGAGTCCAGTTTTGCTTCTTTTATGGGTAGCCATTTGTCCCAGCACCACTTTTTTAAATAATCTATCTTTTCTTCATGAGTTTCAAATGCCCACCTTTATGACTCTAAATTCCCTTATATATTTGATTCTATTTAATTTTCTTTGTTCTGTCTGAGTATTCCTCTGCTTCTGCCAAATTAGTCTATTTATGTAAAAAGAAATTAGAAAGAAAAAATGAAAGAGAGAGAGATGGCATGGTAGAAAGAAGGGAGGAAGGATGGAAGGAAGGAGGGATGAAAGAGAGGGAAGAACAGAGGGGAAATTAGGAATTTTCTTTTTTAATTTATTTTATTGAAATATCTTTAATTTACAATGTTATGTTAATTTCTTCTGCACAGCAAAGTGACTCAATTAAACATACATATACTAAGCATTTTCATATATTTTTATTTGTAGAAAGAGTTCCTGTAGTTAAAATAATAATAATGATAATAATAATAATAATACTTCTGAAAGTCATTGGCCTAACTCTATATCACCTGTAAGATCCCGTTTAACAATACTATTCTATAAAAATCAGAATGGAAATAAATCTAATCTTGTACCTTAATTGACTAATTATAACTTTTGGCTTATATCCGATTCTTAAGACTAAATCTCTTAAGAGCTATCATTTATCCAGCATTATTACATATGTACCACTTGTTGTGGAGATGGTGAGGGACAGGGAAGCCTGGAGTCCATGCATGCAGTCCATGGGGTCAAAAAGAGTCAGAGACGACTGAGCAACTGAACAACAACCACCAGTTATTCAACTGGAAACTTTATATGCTTTCTACCCATAGTTCTCAAACTTAATCACCTAGAAGGTTTGTGAAAACACAGATGCTGCCAATGCTGTTTCTGAGTTGGCAGGTCTGGGATGACATCTGAGAGTCTGCATTTCTGACAAGCTCCCAAATGATGCAGTTGCTACTGGTCCTGGGACCACACTGTTTTACCATGGTTAGTGAAAAAATCAGGCAAGTCTGTGGACAAAACTAAAGGTTGGAGAGCTTAAGTAACCTGCTTAAGACTTCACAGCATAGAAGAGACAGAAGCAGAATGCAAAGTTGTTATTGCTCCACTTTGCCCATTTCCTCTTAGTGGGATGAGGAGAGACGAAAGGGAGCAGGAATCCTATCTTGGTCCTCCCAGAATCTCCAGTGCTTAGGAAATTGACAACAGGTACACAAGGTTTCCTTTGCTGAATGAGTAAATTGCCCTGTGCCCCTGGTGATGCAGGCAATGCATCCCTTTCTTTTCATCATAACTCTTTGTGACCTCGTAGATTTCAGACACTGGAACTAGTGACCTCATAGATTTCAGACACTGGAACTAAAATAAAGTGCCTTGTTTTGAAAAGTTAAAATCAAATATCAAGTGGAAGCAAAAGTTCAGAGGCTCAGAATCTTTTTGAATGATGAGAATCATAGGTACCTCTTCCACTTTTGCTTCCTTCTTCATTTTCATTTATTTTTTTTTTTTTTGCTCCCCTCTTCCCATAGGTTGAAGAAACTCTGTGACCTCTATGCAAAGGTTCTGGGCTCACAAGAAGCTTTGCACGTAAGGCTTCCCAACCCTTCCCTATGGGAGAGAGACCTTGCTTTTCTTTTTCTTTTTTTCTTTCTTTCTTTTTTTTTCAACTTTGGCAGCACTGTGCAGCATGTGGGATCTTAGTTCCCTGACCAGGGATTGAACCTGTGCACCCTGCAGTGGAAGCTGGGAATCTTAACTACTGGACCACCAGGGAAGTCCCGAGAAGTCTTTCTTTGTTGTCTTGGGCCTAGCAGTGATGGGCTCATGCAAGTCAGGTTCTAGAGCTATGTTTTCTTTGATCTATTCTTGGTGGGGTATGCACAACAGGGTTGGTCAACTTATGAGTTGTCTCAGAGGGGATGGGCCCTGGCTAGTGGCAGCTTGAAAAGTGAAAGTGAAAAAAGTCTTGTCTGACTCTTTGTGGCCCCATGGACTGTAGCCTACCAGGCTACTCCATCCATGGGATTTTCCAGACAAGAGTACTGGAGTGAGTTGCCATTTCCTTCTCCAAGTGGCAGCTTAGGGACCCTGCAAACTATTGTGTTTTACCTGATGCTACCCTTGTCTCTGAGTTCAGAGCTCTTCCTGAAGCAGGGAAGACATGCTGATTGGCTCAAGGTGAGCCTTGTCAGCTGAGCTTCCTAGACATCTTTGCAGGTAGTTCTCCTCCCTCCGCGTGGCTAAAGGCGGGATGATATGGGAGGCAGGGCGGTAGGGGCATTTGGTGCTAGTCAAAGGACCCAATGTGCTGATAACCAGTAGCCATAACCACCACCCGCATCAATATTTAAAACAATGAGCCGACGTTTCCTTCCATTCACCAGACTGGTGGGTTTTTAATGTTTTGACATGGATTACATCACCTTTTGAAAGCTATTATTAAATCCAGTTATCCATGAAGCATTTGAAGACAATGGAAAACAATGTACAAATGAGCAGTTAAAGCATTAGGAAAATCTAATGAAGAGGCTAAGAATGTTTAGCTTGTTAAGCCTCTTAAATCCAAATCTCTGCACTGCACATCATGACCTAGTTGAACAGCTCCATGGCTTCATCTTATCCCCTGAATATTTATTTTGCTCAACTTTGCAATGGCTGACTTCCTCCTAGTTAAGCTGTTGTGGCTTTTGAATTGGTCCTTTTTGTTCATCGTTTTAAAGCAAGAGCTACTTGTTATAGGTGAAACACATGCTCTTGAAGCTTCGAAGAATTTGTCCTCAGCCAATGAACAAGAATGACAAATTGATTGGTTTGGAGAGAAACATAATAATAATAATGAAGAATGGGTTTTGTTTCATTTTTCACTGTCATACACCATTTAACAAGATTAAATATAAGCATAGCCTCTGGACACAAGGATACTATGAGTGAGGCAGCAAAAGCCACACTATATGCACATTAAAAATTAATCCTGTCACAGCTGCTGAAATTGCCTGGTCTTTCTATTTAAAAACTACAGTTCAAGATATTTCTCCCTGGTAAATACTCAAGCTTCTTTGAAGTTACATTCTGAGACACCCTGAGGCTGAGGCAGTGCAGAGCTGAGGTTTCTCCAACCACCTGTGAGATGGTTGTTGGGGGACCCCAGTGGGAGGGAAAAGCAGTTCTTAGGTCCCCAAAAGCTGATCATTTTTAACAGGGGGACAGTCTATTTTTCTTAGAAAAATATGGATAATTAATTTCTGATGATAAAAATGAGTTGTTTGCTCTTGGCA
Organism: Antilocapra americana; assembly: GCA_007570785.1. Classification (NCBI taxonomy): domain Eukaryota; kingdom Metazoa; phylum Chordata; class Mammalia; order Artiodactyla; family Antilocapridae; genus Antilocapra; species Antilocapra americana. The sequence goes on along the minus strand of ML664653.1, from coordinate 657,782 downwards.
TAGAGAGGGGCACTTGCTTTGGCATTTGTCTTGGGAGCAGGGAAAGGTGAAGCATGAAGTCCAAACTCTTCTGATTGACTGACTGGATATAGGCAGAGAAGGATGCTTATGAGGTGGTTATCACACTCAGATGCAGAGAGGGAAGAGGACTAGACCAGAGGCATCAGAGCCACTTATACCTAGCAGAAAGGGCCTTGTGCTTTGTTCATGGTTACAAATAGCTATCCAGAGTCCCATGTGTGACTGCAATTGTTTTAAATGAAACATCTTTTCCAAATCTCTTTTTACAACTAACATTTTTCTCTTAAGACCTGCCATGTTGATTTTATTAACAGCTTTTCAAAATAATACTTAATGATAACACTTATGTTTACTTTTTAAAATACAACTTGAACTTCATAAAACCTCAGCTAATATTTTGCCTGTTCATGGCAAAAACATATTTTTCAGGCCGATCATTGCCTCCATGTATTGCCACCAATGGGCTTCAGCTAGTAAAGAATCTGCCTGCAATGCAGGAGACCTGGATTCAGTTCCTGGGTTGGGAAGATCCCCTGGAGTAGGGAATGGTTACCCACTCCAGTATTCTTGCCTGGAGAATTCCATGGACTGTATAGTCCATGGGATCGCAAAGAGTTGGACAAAACCAAGAGACTTTCACTTTAGATATATGTTGGTTCCCCAGTATGAAGCCTACCATGATGTGTCTGACTTATTCTGGATGAGATCACTTCTTTTGATTATTCTTTGAGTTTTTGTCACTCTGCCTTGCAGCCAGTACACTATGAAGAGAAGAACTGGTGTGAGGAGCAGTACTCAGCAGGTTGCTACACTTCCTACTTCCCTCCTGGGATCATGACTCAATATGGAAGGTAGAGTAAAAGTGGGCTCAGTTCTAATGAAATTCCCTGAACCTGAATCCATAACTCTAAGAAGATTCATATAGCTCTTCTCCCTTGTTTCTTGTAAATGCTGGGGGGAAAAATCCCCAAATCCCCAGGTTCCTTTGTATCTTGTGAATCTCACTACTGAAGTCATTGCAATGCCACCTCATGGTGGCGCTTTGGACTCTGAATTCCTCTGAAGGAGCAATCCCAATCAATAGAACCAAAGAAGACTGAAGCCTAAAATTAGGAACTTAGATAGGGGGTTCATGTATATTGTCAAAAGAACTGTCTTTATAGCAAGCGTAGCACTCAGTGAAACCTCCTCAGATGGCACCACATAAGTGCCAGCATGGGTACAGCATTATAAAAACAAATTGAGCTCTAGACTGGGGATAAAGGGACTTGGGTTCCACTCCTGATTCTACCAATGACCAACTTTTCCATCCTGGACAGGCCACTTCTCTCTGAACCTTATTTTCCTTATCAGGTATGAGAAAATACAAGGTAGCATATGGTAGACAAGAATCCATATATTAATGAGAACATACTTTTTAAAAACATCTTTATTGGGATATAATTCATATGCCATTACTTTGCCAACAATGCTGTGGTTTTTCCAGTAGTCATGTATGGACTATAAAGAAAGCTGAGCACCAAAGATTTGATGCTTTTGAACTGTGGTGTTGGAGAAGACTCTTGAGAGTCCCTTGGACTGCAAGAAGACCCAACCAGTCCATCCTAAGGGAAATCAGTCCTGAATATTTATTGGAAGGACTGATGCTGAAGCTGAAACTCCAATACTTTAGCCACGTGATGGAAAGAACTGATTCACTGGAAAAGATCCTGATGCTGGGAAAGATTGAAGGCAGGAGGAGAGGGCGATGACAGAGAATGAGATGGTTGGATGGCATCACTGACTTGATGGACATGAGTTTGAGTAAGCTCTGGGAGTTGGTGATGGACAGGGAAGCCTGGCGTGCTGTGGTCCATGGGGTCACAAAGAGTTGGACACAACTGAGCAACTGAACTAAATTCATATATCATAAAATTCACCCATTCAAAATGCATAATTCAATGGCTTTGAATTATTGTCTGCATGGTGTTGTGCAGACAAGTATGAATCATTAGTGTTTAGTTTATTGTAGCTAACAAGGTATGAATTAATAATACAGCAGTAATTATTATAACCGTTAGAGTAATACTAAACCAAGGAATCATTTGGTACCAAGAGCTCAGTCTAAACAGAATAGGAAATGTAGAGTGATAAGTAAAAGGCTGAGTATGCAACAGAAAACAAAAGAGTGTGAGTAAATGTAAATGACTAATCAATCTGTTCGTGAAAACCAGTCAAAGAAGGATTAAAACCTGCTTGTGAGAAGATACATACTGGCTTTGGTTAGCACTGTCTGTATCTTCCTGAAGATGGCAAAACATCATCTACGAGATCATTCTGGGGTAAAAGGGCACCACCTGATTAGTTACTGGGTCAATAAGCTAATTTTTGTATATGCTGATTGTAGACTATGTCAGTAATAATTGTTTCATTCATCACTTATTACCTATGTGCCAACTATTTGCCAAGCATTCTGCTGAAAACTTCAGTATAGGCAGACCTCGAAGATATTGAGGGTTCAGTTCCAGACCACTACAATAAAGTGAGTCACACAATTTTTTTTTTGGTTTCCTAGTGCATAGTTTCCTTGTTAGTACAGTGATGAGTATCCCTGCCTGTCAGGTGGGAGACCGGGGTTACATTCCCCAAAGTGGAGGTAAGCTCTTTTGGAGCTTCCCAGGTGGCACTGTGGTAAAGAATCTGCCTGCAATTCATGAGACTCAGGTTCGATCCCTGGGTTGGGAAGATCCCCTGGAGGAGGGCCTGGCAACACACTCCAGTATTCTTGCCTAGAGAACCCTTCCTGAATACCCTTAGGCTCTGCAACCCATGCTAGCTATGGATAATTCCAGATGATGCTGTGTCTTGTTATCAGCATTCTAGTCTTTTATAATAACTTCTATCGTCCTCCTGCTTTTTTTTTTCTTGATGGCTGCAATAAGGATAGGTGAAAGAAAACCCACCAATTCAAGCCAACTCGTTTTGTTTTCTCTGAAAGGTTCAGTGGTGTACAGTGTTGGCTAAGAGCCAGGGTATTAGCTCTGGACATCCACATCCACTATCTGGAATATAATGGAAACATGGAATAGGTTGAATAATGCCATATTTATGGTGCCTCCCTTATGGTATTTTTGTCAGGGTAACAGCAAACTACCCCTTTTAGAAACCAAGTGCTGTGACCTTCTGTCTTATTATGTAGCATATGAGCTTCTTGTTGTTGCTGTTGTTTGGTCACTCAGTTATGTCCAACTCTTTGCAACCCCATGGACTCCCAAGGCTCCTCTGTCCATGGGGATTCTCCAGACAAGAATACTGGAGTGGGTTGCCATTTCCTCCTCCAGGGGATCTTCCTGGCCCAGGAACCAAACCTGCATCTCTTACATTTCCTGCATTGCAGGGGGATTCTTTACCACTAAGCCACCAGGAAGCCCAGGGCAATTTTCTTTAGTGGAGGCAATAGCCAAACAGTGCTGACATCAGAAGACTAACTTTCAGCAGCAGAGTAAGTCCTTCATTCTTGAAGGAAGGTCTAGGTTGACCTAATGTCCACCATAGTTCCTGAACCTCCATATTCTCATCTGCAAAATGAGGATGATGATAGTATTGACCTCATAGGGTTGTGGTAAAGATTAATGCACTTAGAGGAGCACTTCATTTAATGCAATAAAACTCTTCACACTGATAAAGTTCTCAGTGAGTGGTTATTGTGGAGCCATTGGGATATGCACAGATTTGTTGAATGTTGCTGATAAGAAAGGTTTTAAAAATCACTGGATCATGCCCCTTAAGGGATGGGGAAGCTGGAGCTCAGTGAGAGGACACTTTGCCAAATTTACTGGTGGAATGACCAGGTGGGAAACTGGGGGCACGGGTCTCCTTTCTCAAACCTGGTGAATCATAAAAGGAGCTATCCATGACTGGGCACGTGTAGTCCCTCACTTCATGTACTTGAAGCATATGCTTCTTTTACCTCGGTTGATGGCAGCCCCTTTACCTGTAAGCTCTTGGTGCAGGAGTGAATTTTGGCTATTATTCCACTTTTGTCTGTGACAAAGATCATGCAAGAACTGAAGAAAACTATGAACCTCATTCTAAAATTGCCATTGGACCTCGTGACATTTAGAATTTGAGGAAAGTGACCAGCCTTGGTCTTTATAGGAAGGCTCTCTTTCGGCTCTCTGAGACTGACCACTTTTATCTCTTTGCTTTCATTTCAAGGGTTCTACGCCAGCCAGTGGGCAGGATTTACTTTGCAGGCACAGAGACTGCCGCACACTGGAGTGGCTACATGAATGGAGCTGTGGAGGCTGGGGAGAGAGCAGCCCGAGAGGTAGGCCTGAGGTCATGTGCTGTGGAGAAGGAAGTAACTCAGGGTCCTGACAAGCAGGTTAAAGATGTCTGAGATCCTGGAGGTCAACTCCCCATTAACCCCCATCTGAAAAACCACAAAACACCCTTTTAACAGTAGCCTTGGGCGAATGAACACCTTAACCCCAAAGTAATGAATCCAAGGTAAAAATACTCCATGGGGCAAAATATGATGATGGCTATACTTGAGAGAGAACTTTGGTCTAATATTATGAAACCAAGCATGTTTACCCTAGGACTCAGAATTCATTTATATATTTTCTGACAGTTCCTCTGGTCTCATCCCTATTAAGGCATGTTTGCGGCTGCTAAAATTTATTGTGAGTCTAATGATTGTGCTTAGTTGCATCTGACTCTGTGCAACCCTATGGACTGTAGCACACCAGGCTCCTCTGTCCTTGGAATTCTCCAGGCAGGAATACTGGAATGGGTTGCCATGCCCTCCTCCAGGGGATCTTCCCCACCCAGGGATCGAACCCAAGTCTCCTGTATTGCAGGCAGATTCTTTGCCACTGAGCCACCAGGGAAGCCCAAGATGGCACAGATGAAAGATCTTTTGGATCTTTTTTGAAGGTTCAGTGGACTACACTGGCTTTTACCCTGGGGTGTTTAATGGATATCCCCAAAGACATTGTTAGTCTGTATTTAAAGAGCAGATTAGGAGATTAAGAGAAAGATTAGTAGATTAGGAGAAAGATGATGTTGTTTTTGTTATTCACCAAGATGCTCTTTCTTTTCAGATCCTGCATGCCATGGGCAAGATCCCAGAGGATGAAATCTGGCTGCCTGAACCAGAGTCTGTGGTAGGTTCTACTTTATTTCATGAATTTAAATCTCTTTCCTTTGAGAACAGGTATTTGCAAACAGAACACACTTGTATATATTCATAGACCCTCCCCATAGTGATTCAACCCATGGATGTTTAAAGGGTTGTCATGGGTTAGGGCAGAGGTGAGGGATTTAGAAGAACTTTGATAAATTTGTAGCTGCCACATGCTTTGTAGATTATTAGGAAAAAATATTTTTGAGTCAGGTGAGATTACTCAGAGAGTTCTAGGCTTATTAAGAACTCTATAAATGTCTCTTGAATAAATCTCTAACCTGGTGATAGGGTGGAGGAAATGAAGGGAAGATAAGTCAGTATCCTCTGTTCAGAGGGCAAAGAAGTGGAATGAAACAGAGCAGATTTAAATTAAAAATGCATTTTCAATATGCCTATCATTTTGTAATAAGACTCCAGTAGATTTTCCTGACTGGAAGGAAGGATACATAGAGGGATAGAGTGAAATGCATTGTAGAGGATAAGTGTCTGAAAGATCAGTGTTACTCGTCTATCAGGCAGAAGGTCAAAGGCAATAGCCTGGCCATTTCAAAGTCTTTCACTTAGTGCTTCTGTCAGAGATGGGATTGAGGACTGAATGGTCCACAGATCCATTCACTCAACACATATTTATTGTGCAACCTGCCACTGGCATAATACTTACTGTGCCATCAGCCACTGGGATAATGGTACAACGGCACTTTCAGAGCTCAGCATGTGATGGGGAGAAGAGATGACAACCCAAAAGCCCCATGTACAATGAAGATGACATGCTGAGAATGTAAAAAGAGAGAGTCAACTTAGCTTGGGGACATTGGAAAGGCTCCCGGAGGAAGTGAGGGGGAAACTGAGGCTTGAAGTTAGTGGTCAGAGTTAGCTAATTCAAGGGCCCCATAGTTGGAGAGCATCACTGACTCAATGGACGTGAACTTGGGCAAACTCTGGGAGTTGGTTAGGGACAGGGAGGCCTGGCATGCTGCAGTCCATGGGGTCGCAGAGAGTCAGACTCGACCAAGCAACTGAACAACAACAACCGGTGGGGAATGGAGATGAATGTTCCGAGCAAAGGGAATGTGATGTTTCATGGCCTGGAGGTTGGCAAATGTGAGTCACATTCAGAGAACTGGGGGAAATACAGACTTCCTGGAGCAAGGTGCACAAGCCCTGTACTAATACCAAGTGTTCTCTGACCCCAGGATGTCCCTGCAAAGCCCATCACCACCACCTTCTTGCAAAGACATCTGCCCTCTGTGCCAGGCCTGTTGAAGCTGATTGGATTGACCACCATCTTTTCAGCAACTGCTCTCAGCTACCTGGCCCACAAGAGGGGGCTCTTGGTTCGGATCTAGAGAGGGCATCTGTAACCACACCCTGGTGTGTGGGTTTGGGGGAAGGCATTGTAATAAAGTTCTTCAAAGGCACAAAGAATGTAGAGTGAGGCGGGGAGCATGACAATCAGTCAGATTTTCCGACTACAGGTTACACAGTCTTTCTTTCTCCATTTTGACACCTGTGTATGTCTAATACCTAGGTTAGCATTCTGTCTCACCCAATTCCAAGTTCACTGGCCCCAGAATCTTTACAGTAATTAAATTGGCTTGTGAAAGGTCCTTGCTATCCTACCACACATTGCCCAGGCACACACACACACACACACACACACACAAAAAAAAAACACTACTTTTTTCTTCCCTCTATGGCTTTGTGCTTGTCCTTCCTCTTTCCTGTAATGTCCACAATCTTCCAGGTTCTCTGCATTTTTCCTTAGAATCCCATATTGTTATGGCTGGAAGAACTTAGACACCATCCAACCCTTACTTTCTATTTTAGAGATGAGCAAACTGAAGTGGAGAGAGGAGGAACTTAATGGCTCAATGTCCACAATAAGCCATTGATATTTTGGTGACTAGGACACAGGTCCATTGCTTTACCCTGTCTCTTAGGATGGATTGCCCAATCACCCTTCGCTACTCCCTGCCAAAATCTCTGATAGTGTCCCCTTGGGTGGGTTTACTCCGTACTGAGTTGTTTTGTGCTACTCAGATGCTACTACTCAGTATATATCCTTAAGTCTTATTGTCTTGGGCAGTGTGTCTTCAGCTCATTTTACTTTTTTTCATGGTAAGAGTTCTTGTCTTTTCTTCCTTTTGTATCCTCCACTGAATCTGTATACAAAGGTTGGTGCACATTTGGGTAATTCAAATAAAGTTGATTGACCAGATGTCTGTTGTCTTTTCTTTTGGGTAATGATTTTCAGGGTTTTGATAGATCAAATCAAGATTCAGTATTAGGCATATAATTGAGGCTTAAAAGCATTTAGTCAAAATTTCCTTGGAGCTCAGATGATGCATGCATTTTGATTATGTGATCCATCATGGGTGGCAAGTGATTTATAATGATATGATAAGGATGCTAAAAGACAGGGCTCCTTGTTTCTGCCCCCCAAAAGGCTGTCAAAATAAGTGACATATTAATAAGCAAGATGCTTTAACAATTAAGATAATTATTATATTTCAGTTGACCTTTCATATGCCTGTTAGTACAAAGCTTTTACTAGGTACATTCATTAATTTAAAACCACAGTTCCACAGTCCATTACATCCTATTTGAACTACTTTTTAAATGAGATCTTCATTTCAAAGTACTCATATGTCTCAACTCCCAAGGTCAGCTTTTATCAGGATATATTTTAAATCCATAAATGACGATTCTCACATGCTCCTTTAGAAAATGAACGTTATTATTCTTAGCATAAATGACATTTAAGAAATCTCCCAGGATTAATCAATAGCAATATCGTTTCCAATTTTACAGTGACATTTACACTTGTGAATTTGTAGGAACTTTAGAGACTAAATGAGGAGATGAAAAAACCAACTGAGACTTCTAAAGTGATTTCCCTGGCAGTCTGGTGGTTGGGACTCCGAGTTTCTACTGCAAGAGGCACAGTTTGGATCCCTGGTCAGGGTACTAAGGTTCCCACATGCTGTGTGGCACAGCCAAAATAAAAAGACTTCTGCAACAATTCTGGTTTTTGGATCTGTCTAGAAATATAATGTATTTGGCCTAGGAGTGTCTACTTGAGCATGTTGCCCTTTGAAACAACCCCACCCACCCTGAGAGTTGTCATACTACTCAACTCCAGCATATCCATTAAGTGAAAAATGTTTGTTGCTCACCAGGCTCCTCTGTCCATGGAATTCTCCAGGCAAGGATACTTGAGTGGGTTGTCATTCCCCCGCTCTGGGTTATCTTCCTGATCCAGGGATCAAACCCAGGTCTCTCGCTTTGCAGGCAGATTCTTTACCATCTGAGCCACAAGGGAACACCCATTATGAAAGAATCAAATAAAGAATTACCTTCTTCAGGAATCTCCTGGACCACTCATCCTCCAGCCAGGCCAGTGGAAGATGCCCGGTGTTCTCCCAGTATTACTTCTTGTTCTGTGCTGACATAGAAAAGAAAATGAAAGTGTTAGTCACTCAGTCACGTCCGACTCTTTGTGACCCCATGGACTGTGGCCCTCCAGGCTCCTCTGTCCATGGGATTCTTCAGGGAAGAATACTGGAGTGGGTTTCCATGTCCTTCTCCAGGGGATCTTCCTGGCCCAGGGATCGAACGTGGGCCTCTCACACTACAGGCAGACTCTTTACCATCTAAGCCACCAGAGTAACACTTAAACTGTGATACTGCAATTATGACATCTTGTTAAATTACATGATTTGGGGTGTCAAGATACATTCAATATTAATTACCAAGTTAAATCCTAAGATAGATGAAAATGGGAAACTTTAAATGAATGACCTAAAAACCAATTTCTTGTCTGATGAAACCTCTCACCAGTTTTGAGTGTATGAAAATAATGGGAATTAAAAAATTTTGTTTCTTGAAATATAGTTGATTTACAATATTCTGTTAGCTTCAGGTGTACAGCAAAGTTATTCAGTTACATATAAATACATACATATATGTATATATATTCTTTTCATTCTCTTCTGTTATAGGTTTTTTTCAAGATAATGAATATATGTGAAATCTAAAAAATGATACAAATGAACTGTTTTACAAAACAGAAATAGACTCACATAGTACACAAACTTATGGTCACTAAAGGGGAAAGGAGGGAGGGATAAATTAGGAGTTTGAGATGAAAATATGCACACTACTATATATAAAATTGGTTTCCCAGGTGGCACTAGTGATGCAGGAGAATTAAGAGACGCAGTTTCAATCCTTGGGTTGGAAGATCCCCTGGAGAAAGGCATGGCAACCCACTCCAATATTCTTGCCCGGAGAATCCCATGGACAGAGGAGCCTAGCAGGCTACAGTCCATGGGGCTGCAAAGATTCAGACACGACTGAAGTGACTTAGCATACATGCATGAAAATATAAAATAAATAACAAGGCCCTACTGTCTAGCACATGGAGGGGTTTTGAAGGGGTAGATTTGTGAAGATATCTCTTTAGAGGGAGCTACGATTCTTGAGTCCAACCCACCCCAAAAGGGAGGGCCAGGGTTTTACCTTCTCAGCTGAAGCCTTGTGAGAAGGGCTTCAAGGAGACCCTTTCGACAGCTTGAAACACCCCAGGGGAATTTAAAGTCTTGGCTTTTGTTCAAGATGCTTCTGACTAGAGTGAGGGTACACCGCTGAGACTAACAGAAAACAGAAGCTGCATGGGAGTCAACACTGAGGGACAAAAGGAGAGGTGTTCCTGTGTTACGGTAGTCAAAGTTAGAAAAGGCCAGCGCAAAATTCCCTGAAAACAAATCTGTAAGTGTCCCCACAAGAAAAAGTCAGTTCCCATAACAGCCAGGCCCAGAGCATATAAAACTATCTTAGAAGAGGATGGGTCAAGTAGGAATGTTCAGGAGCTCTTTTCCCTCCTCCCTTTCCACATTCAACCCATGAAGTCCCAGAATTCACAGTTGGCAAGATAAGCAAGGAGAGGAAAAGCTAACCACAGGCTCCAGCAAGATCCTAAATCAAGTTTAGAGGTTTGCTTTTATTAGACAGGCTTCCCTGGTGGCTCAGATGGTTAAAAAAAAAATATGCCTGCAATGCAGGAGATGCTGGTTTGTATACCTGGGTTGGAAATATCCTCTGGAGAAGGGAATGGCAACCTACTCCAGTATTCTTGACCTGGATAATTCTATGAACAGAGGAGCCTGGCAGGCTACAGTCCCTAGGGTCACAAAGAGTTGAACACGACTGAGGGACTAACACTTTCACACTTTCAGTATTAGACATTCAAATTATTGAATTGAAGCTGTGCTTTGTGATTTAAAGAAACCTTAGGATTGCCTCTAATTCAAGAGTGATTGGTAAAATCATAGATCTGCCCAGGTTTTCAGCAAGAAGGGAAGACACTTCTCTCACTGTTCAGGTTTAAATGAACAGAAGATAAACTTGTGATTTCTATGCATCCTATTCAATGCACTGGTATTATTATCACCTATTTGTGAGAGCAGAGACTGTCTTCTATTTATTGTTTCATCTTCCTTATCACTATGGTGTATAAGACATCAAAATTTCTCAAAAATGAATGGATTCCTATAATTTTCATTATAATTTTGGATTTGATGATCCTATTATACCTACTCTTTTTAAAAACAGTGTATCAGTGACAGCTAATTTTCATGTTTCCTCATATTCATTTTGAAAGTATCCACTGCCCTGATCATATTTTAGTTGAGGTAGCTCTAATAAGTGGTTGGATCTGGTTTTCTTCTTGAGTAGGTGAAAGTCTAAACAATGATTCTCAAAACAATGATTCTCAACTGAGAGTACACATCAAAATTACTGGGGTGCTTTGGAAAGACCCACATGTCTTCACACTTTACACGAGGAGTTTAATTTAGCAGGTTTAGAAGAAGGCAAGTATCTTCATAGAAATTGTGAAAGTTTTGCATGAGTGCTAAGTCACTTCAGTCATGTCCGATTCTTTGCAACCCCATGGACTGTAGCCCACCAGGCTCCTTGGTCCATGAGATTCTCCTGGCAAGAATACTGGAGTAGGTTGCCGTGTCCTCCTCCAGGGGATCTTCTCTGACCCAGAGATCAAACCCAGGTCTCTTTCGTCTTCTGCATTGACAGGTGGACCACTAGTGCTGCCTGGGAAGCCAGCACACACACACACACACACACACACACACACACACACACACACACACCCCTAAAACTAAAATTGAAAATTTCAAAAAAAAATTTAAAGTGGTCAGAAGTGGAACCTTGCAGCTAAGACACCTGATTTTGTGATCTTGCTACTCTGGCCACAACAGATTGGACTACGGTTGATTCCTGAGCCAAAGGTAGAACTCTATGAGCGGGCAGTGGCCCACGAGTTAGCCTGATCCAAAGCCTTTCTGTGGCAGTGGTAAAAATAAAATGTACACAAGGAGGGGCAGACTAAGGCACAGGAATGGAGAAATGATGGCTGATTCCGAGGGAGTGACAATAGAGTGGTTTCTGTCACTTGACTTATTGATGCATCTCAGCAGCAATGGCCAATGTTCCAGGGCATTAGAAGTGTCCTGAACCCTAGTGGCCTAATCTCCCCCACTTCTTCACTTCCTCTAGTTTTTCTATAGAAACTCAATGTATCTAACAGAGATGTCTTTTTTTCCTGCCAACATTCACCTCCCTCCTATCTCCTTCCTCTCGAACTTCAACATCTGCTTGTCCCTAATGACCCCTATCACTGATACCTTTTAGGGTCTTGTCTCCTGGATAATCTGGTAGGATCCCTTAACTTCCATCTTAGCCTTGGCTCCAAACTAAGAAGAATGAGTCCCCATTTCCACAGTAAATTACATCTTGTAACCAAATAGAGGACTTCCCAGGTGGTGCTAGTGGTAAAGAATCTGCCTGCCAATGCAGGAGACATAAGAGACGGGAAAAGTCTAGAATGATCTATACTGTAAGTGAATGTAAAGACAGCTTGGTGTAATGTGGTGGTGGGTTTGTCATTTGTTTCCTGTTAGTTTTTTAAGTGCTGAGCAAGGCTCATCTGAGTGGAAACTTCTCCTGGAGAGTGATCTTAATGACATTTCAGCCTGTGGACAGTGGAAGCCAAGCTCCTGTATTAGAAACAGCTGATCTAATCAGACCCTGCACTTAGCCTGGGCTGCGCCTTTCTGATGTGATTGTTCTTGGCGTTTCTGCTGAGACCTCACAGTGAGTCACTGACAAGACATACACCACTCCAGCAGAAAGACATTTTAGCCTCTGGCCTCCATCCATGATCACTTTTGACCTCTTCTTTCACCCTTCTTTACATCTCTAATCCTCAGCCATTCCTTCCTCAAGCATTCTGGTTCGGTTTATTCTCCTCAAAAATCCATTTCCATGCAAGGCAGAATGCTCAGTGGCACTGAGATTTTTGCTCTTGAGTTTGACATATTTAACTGTCTTACCTCTAGGCCATCTTCATTGCATTACGGTTTCTTTTCCCTAACCTGCTGTCAAAAATCTTTTCATGGCAACCCACTCCAGTATTCCTGCCTGGAGAATTTCATGGATAGAGGAGCCTGGTGGGCTATAATCCATGGGATCGCAAAGGGTCAGACACCACTGAAGTGACTTAGCACGCACAGGCATGCATGTAGAAGACTCTGTACATCATCTCATTTTATCATGAAATCACCCCCATTTACATTTTACAGATGAGGAGTCTGACTCTCAGAGATGCTATGAACCTAAGGTCTCATAATCATGGACATGTCTTCTAAGCCACACTATTACAGCTTTTCAATGATTATAATAACCTGATGGTAAAAAGTGAGTAGTTATTTTTTTTAAATGTCCTTTCAACATTTGTGTTATATATTTCTGGAGCTCAGACACCAAGTTAAACAATCTGCTACTGTATTTAGGTGTTTGTTTATTGTCTGCTACCTCCCAAAGAATTTGAGACAACATCCAGCAGTACATGAATGTATAAACGTAATAAAACAAAAACAGAAGATCAAGACTCATGCCAGAAAGGAGATGGTGGGTGAGCTGTAAGTGGATGAAGAGAGGATGGATGAAGAGCTGGCCACAGGGAAGGCCAACTGCTATCTAAGTGCAGAATCTGAGTTAGCAGGGACACACTGACCCAGGCCTGAAATGTTGCTATTTTGTTTTGTCACGCTGGTGAAATATTACATTAGAAATCCTCCTGGATCAGAGTTTCTCAAAATGGACATTCAACTTACCAAGTCATTTCCTGGCAGTCTTTGTTGTTGTTGTTCAGTTGCTCAATCGTGTCTGACTTTTTGTGACCTCACGGACTGCAGCACACCAGGCCTCCCTGTCCTTCTATCTCCCATAGTTTGCTCCAACTCTTGTCGATTGAGTCAGTGATGCCACCCAACCATCTCATCCTCCATCGCCCCCTTCCCCTCTTGTCCGCAATCTTTCCCAGCTAGTATAAATATGTTTTATCAAACTGTGGTCAACCTAGAATAAAATCTACTCTGAAAATGAATTTCTGGGGAGCATCAGCTTGAGGTGACTGCAGAATGTTGGGAGGCCCAAGGATTCCTCCTTCCCCATGGCTTTCTGGGCTCCTCTTTCTGCCCTCTTCCTCCACATCAGCTTTTCCTCATGCCTCTCTTTGACCTCTGCCTGGAGCCCTTTCAGTTGGTGACCTCCTCCTTTCTAATATCCTGCTAATGCCCAGAGATAAACCCACGCATCTATGATCAATTAATCCATGACCAAGGAGACAAAGGATTCCAAGGAGAAGGAGAATGTTCCCTGGTGGCTCTGAAGGTGAAGAATCCACCTGCAATGTGGGAGACCTGGGTTCGACCCTTGGGACAGGAAGATCCTCTGGAGGAGGGCATGGCTACCCACTCCAGCATTCTTGCATGAAGAATTCCCTGTACTGAAGAGCCTGGCAGGCTACAGTTCACAGACTTGCAAAGAGGCGGACTTGACTGAGTGACTAATGCTTTTACTTTCAAGGAGGCAAAAATATAGAATGGAGGAAAAGACAGTCTCTTCAATAAGTGGTGTTGGGAAAACTAGACGGCTCCATGTGAAAGAGTAAAATCAGAACACTCTCTTAACACATACACAAAAATGAACTCAAAATGGATTAAAGACCTAAATGTAAGACCAGGTACTATAAAATTCCTAGAGGAAAGCATAGGAAGGATAATCTTTGACATAAATGGTGCCAAGATCTTACTGATGGAGAGAAAATGGTACCATGTGTGTCCAGTGTTTCCCAGGGACCAACAGGGGGATGCTAAAAGATACTTTTCATGGCTTGCCCTCAGAAAGATGGGTTTCTTATTTGAAAGAGCTCCATGAAAAAGTGGATGGGTGAGAGAACAGAAACATGGGTGGAGGGAGCGGAGATGGCTCCAATGAGTTTGGCTGGCCTTTTGTCTACTCAGCTGACTGCAGCCTGAGAACCTTCTCCTGGGAGTTGTACCTGTGGACAGTACTATTTTCTCTGCCTTGGGTGTCCTTCCCTGTTGTCAGCCTGGAGAATGGCTACGTTTTGTCTTCAGCCACTCAGCTCCAGAATATCCTTCTTCAGGAAGGCAAGGGGAAGAGAGCCAGCCCATACCCTTCTCCCTAAGCCAACTCATCAAGGCTTGTAGTGCCAATCACAAAGAACACCTGGCTTGGTAGGGTTACCTGGACAGGTGAGTGGAGGGTGTTAGTCAGTCAGTCATTTCCGAGTCTTTGTGACCCTATGGACTGTAGCCCACCAGACTCCTCTGCCCATGGGATTCTTTAGGCAAGAATACTGGAATGCGTTGCCATTTGGGAATCTTCCTGACCCAAGGATTGAACTCAGGTCTCCTGCATTATAGGCCGCTTCTTTACTATCTGAGCCACCAGGGAAGCCCAGGTGAGTGGGGCAGAATGCCAGATCCCAGGTTGGTAGGTGACTCAGTCGTGGTTCCATGGAGACCAGTGCAGGTGGATTCAGGGGCCCAGACCTCAACAGAGGTATGAAAGGTCTTATTCAGCTGAGAAGGTGGGGAGGTAGGAGACTGGCAGCATCTGGGTTCCAGTGATATCTGTGTTTCATAGGGAGATGTGGTGAGAACAGGGTGAGGTGCTCAGTGCTGACCCCTGACCTAGGATGTCCCCAGACCCCATCTTTTCACAAAGGGTCTGCCTGAGGGGACATGACAGACGCTCATGTCCAGTAGCCATCAGCAATCGCTTGGGAATTCTGTGGGAGGCTCAGCCTCTGCTCCGTAGCCTGGGGGAGGGAGGGCCCTCCTGCCTGAACTCGATAGGGCGTCCTGCCCCAGATTAAGATTTCCTGCTGTTATTCTCTGCCAACTTCTAGAGAAACCCAGACTGAGAATGGGCTGGACCCTAGCATGGCAAGCTCTTCTTTTACCCTGAATGCTCCTTGACCACCAAGACTGTCATTTCCTTTTGGCTCACCCTGGTCGCCCCCCCCTCCCCCGATTCCATGATGCCTCTGCCCCAGGAGACAGAATTGCTCCGGGCACGGGCTTCTTCTTTCTGTCTCAGAGGGACTGGCCATGCAGATCCAGTTTCCCTGGACATTGATCCATGAAGGATGCTATCTGCCAAGTGCTTGAAAGCACCCACTTGATGCTAAACAACCCTGGTGCATGCATGCTAACTCGCTTCAGTCATATCTGAGTCTGTGACACCATGGACTGGAGCCCCCCAGGCTCCATGGAATTCTCCAGGCAAGAATACTGGAGTGGGTTGCCATGGCCTCATCCAGGGGATCATCCTGACCCAGGGGTTTTCCTGACCCATGTCTCTGGCACCTCCTACATTGGCAGGCAGGTTCATTACCATTAGTGCCACCTGGGAAGCCCAAACAATGCTCATACTGTCTTAATACTGTCCTGTGTCTTTACCTAACTAGAAATGTCTACACTGGACATTTTCAAGCATGCTTGGCTGTGGGGGTGCAGAATGTGGAGGAAAAGATTGGCCCAAATTCGAGAAGCCAGGGGCGCCCTTCCTGGATGCTTCTGTGTCAGTCCCAGCCCTTGAAGTGAGCTGAGGCAAGACTGAATTTGTTCCTTTCTGTGCTTATTAATTTTAATTTGTTAATTTTGTATTTCAGCCAGACACCTGGTTTCCCCTCAAGATTGGGCATGTCATAAATGATCGAGTAAAATAAATAATGAATAAATGCTTCTCTCTTGGATTCCAATTTAAATCCAAGGAGCCCTGGTGAGATCTGAGGACTGGTCTTGTCAATTATTTCTTCCAGACTGACCTCCGGTTACTAATTGGCTCATTTAAATTCCTTCTTTTGAGGACATGTTACAATCGAAGTAAAATAATTACAGAGCAGAAGACTTGAATTTGTGGTTGGATATGTTTGAAGCTATGTCATTACCATTATGATACTGGGCACCATATGAAATTGTGGGCCAGGGAAACGATAGAGGGTTTTTAATTTTTCTCTTGCAGATGATGTTTCATAGTAAAATCTGAATATTAATGAAGATCCTTGATCCTTACTTGCTTATATCTCTATGTGTACCGCAAATACTATCTTTAAGGCAGTGCATTCCAAAATTGTACACATCATATCACAAAGAGAAAAAAATGATTGTATTTATATGGCATATTTTGTAAATGGACAAGTCTACTCCAGGTGGCTCAGTGGGTAAAGAATCTGCTTGCAATGTAGGAGATGCAGGAGACCCGGGTTCGATCCCTGGGTGGGAAGATCCCCCTGGTGATGGGAATGGCAACCTACTCCAGTATTCTTGCCTGGAGAATCCCATGGACAGAGGAGCCTGGAGGGCTAGAGTCCATAGGGTTGCAAAGAGTCAGACACGACTGAAGTGACTGAGTACACATGCATGCCTGGAAGTGAGAAGCTTGAGGGCTCCAGCCACATGACACCTCCACACAGAGGGTTAATGGCCTCCAGATTCTGCACACATTTGAGGCGGCCTTATCATCTGGGAAGACATGAAACATAATTTAAACAAATAAGTAAGTTTAAATCTTTATGGAGGGAAAGTAAGTACAATGATGTGCTGTGCTTAGTTGCTCTGTTGTGTCCAACTCTTTGCAACCCCATGAACTATATAGCCTGCCAGGCTCCTCTCTCCATGGCAAGAATACTGGAGTGAGTTGCCATGCCCTCCTCTAGGAGATATTCCCAATCCAGGGATCGAACCCAGGTCTCCTGCATTGCAGGTGGATTCTTTACCATCTAAACCACCAGGGAAGCCCAACGACAATGATAAGGCATTCTAATGGCAAATCCACAGTAGGGAAAGGATTGTCAGGAAAGGAATCTCTGAGGAAGTGATATATCATTGGTGACATGAAGGATTTAGTCAAGTAAAGAGTGGAGAAAAGAACCTTCCAGAAAAACGGAACTGAGACTGAAAAAGACTGACTGTATCTGAGGATTTATAAGCAGAACTAGATGGCTGGAAGCTTCTGAGGGAGGAGAGTGGCTCTGAGCGAGGATAGGGAAGCAGGCAGGGGATAGAGCATGTGAAGCTTTGTGAGCCCTGATCTGTCCTATCCACAGCGCAGCAGCAGCCACTGAAGGGATGTTGTCTCCGACTGAGGCTCAGATTTGCGCTTTTTTAAAAGATGCTTCAGGCTACTGGGTGGTGTGGTAAACAAAAAGAAACCAGGGCTTTTTGATAGAAGAAGACTAATGAGAAAGGATAGTACAGAGAGAAGTACTTCAAGTTGCATTTTTAGAAGCATTAGTCATAATAGACCACGGACTGCTATTTGCATCTTCATTTTCACTTTTTTAAATTTAATTTTCCTTAAGTCGTGTCTGACTCTTTTGCAATCTTATGGGCTGTCTATGGGATTTCGAGGCAAGAATACTGGAGTGGGTTGCTATTTTCTTCTCCAGGGTATCTTCTCAACCCAGGAATTGAACCTGGGTCAATTGATGCTGGCTCCAGCAGCATCTCCTGTTGGATTCTTTACCACTGAGCACCAGGAAAGGCCCCTATATTGGACTATAGTTGGTTTACAATCTTGTGTTAGTTTCAGGTGTACAAAAAAGTGAATCTCTTGTACTTATACATACATCCATTCTTTTTTAGATTCTTTTCCCATGTAGATTATTACAGAATATTGAGTAGAGTTCCCTGTGCTATACAGTAGGTCCATAGTAGTTATCTATTTTATATATAGTGGCATGTATATGTTAATCCAAAACTCCTAATTTATCCCTCCCCCATGAATTTTTGTTTTTAAGGATAACACTTACTGTTACTAATAGCTTTACCTGCGTTATCCTACTGAATGCTCAGAACAACTGAAAAGCTCCATTTAACAGGTGAGAAAATCTATATCAAGATTCAAACCCAGGCTGAGCTGGCTCCAGAAACCTGAGTTGTTCATATTTAAGCTCTCCTACTAAGAAGGGTAATTTAAAGAAGAATCAAAATTCTTAGAAAAGAAATTTCTAGAAAATTCTTAGAAAATTCTTAGAAACTGAACATGTAGGAATAGTAAGTATTCTCAAACTGAAACTATCATGCTTTTCTATCCCTGAGCTAAACAGTATATGACAACCAATCAAAAATAAGTTGGATACTTGTCCCAGGAAGTACTTGCTGCTGGATTACAAAATGCTGAACTAACAAAAATAGATTATTTATTGAGACTAACAGCTTGCTCATCAAGACTCACTTCAAGACCCCAGCTTCACTATGCCTACCAATCATAAGCTATCATGTCATCAACTCTGCCAATTTGAACCAGTTTTCTGCGTTTCAAGACTGGCTTTAAAAAGCACCCATCCCAAACTGAAACCTGCAGACCCTGCAAACCCATAAAATCTATATACCTATAAGTGAAAGTGTTGGTCCTTCAGTCATGTCCAACTCTTTGAGACCCCATGGACTATAGCCCGCCAGGCACCTCTGTTCATGGAATTCTCCTGGCAAGAATACTGGACTGGATTGCCATGCCCTCCTCCAGGGGATCTTCCTGACCCAGGGATCGAACCTGAGTCTCCTGCATTGCAGGTGGATTCTTTATTGTCTGAGCCACCAGAGAAACCCATATACGTATAAATTCTGCTCTAATTTCTCCACTTTGAGACATGCTAAGACTCTGTTAATGTGATGTTCACGTTTACAGCAGTGAGTCTAATAAACTAAGCTTTGCTTGATTTGAGATGTTTCCTGGTAATCTTTTGGGAGGTCAGCAGCTAAGTGTCTGGCAGGAAGCTCTGTTGCCTAAGGGGAGGCCTAAGAAGGGTCTTATAAGAGCATACTACTCAGTTGTGTGTAGAGTCTGAAATGTTTTAGATTAGAACAGGAATTCCCAACCTCCGGGGTCTAATGCCTGATGATCTGAAATGGAGCTGATATTATAATAATAGAAATAAAATGCACAACTAATGTAATGTGCTTGAATCATTCTAAAACCATCCCCACCCCAACATCCATTGAAAAATTGTCTTCCACGAAACCAGTCCCTAGTGCCAAAAAGGCTGGGGACTGCTAGATTAGAAAATAGAAATTTACTTGGATAGGAGAATAGAAATTTCTGGTCTCTAGTTTATTAAAGGTGCAAAATAGTAGTCTAGTTTTGTGCTTGTGTCAGGCAAACACATTTGCATCTCAGGACCACAGATTTCAATCTTTTTGTATCTAAAATAAAATCTCATTCACTGCTAGACCTATTTGGTGTCTATTCAGTCTGAAGTGTATGGTTTACCAGCTTAGATGTTGCTCTTTTCAGGGCAGAGTGGCTGAGGTTCTTTCTGTTTAGTTCCACTGAGATCCCATAACTGAACCTATGAGATTCTTTTGCATCATTTAAGATGTCAGGCACTATTACCCATATGTTTTCTAAATTCATGGAACCCAGAATAATATAGGCTGTTTGGGGGGCCACAAGGTGGCCTCCTAGTACAATATAATATGTAGTCACAATTTTGACTCCCAATGCTTAATGAGTAGTTGTAGATGTTTATTGCACAAAACTACTCCAAGTTAAACTTCCTAAAAACCCTCCTTACATTCTGTCTCCCTAGGCTGTCAAGGCAGCTTTTGAAAATTCCTCCTTCTCTCCACCTGCACTCCATAGCCCCAAGTCGATTTTTATGAAATTTTCTCTTCTCCTTCCATCTTCCTTTTGCCTGCTTTTCCCAAATTAGTTCCCTGCCCAATTTAAGGTGAAAGCAATTCCACGTCTCTCAGCTCCTGCCAACATTCTTCCTCATCCATTGCCAAGATGGATACAATAGAGATCAAAGGACCAGGCAGTTCTAACCAAAAATCTTACTGGGTAATTAGGACAGTGGAAAGCCTGTGGATATTAGATATTAATATTTTTGACCCATGTTGCAACTGGAAACTAAGAGAAACACAGGCAAGTGTGTTTGGAGGAAATTCTGAATGCAGGGAATGCCTTTTATTTTCTTGAAAGATGAAACTGTCTTGAACACGTTAGGATTTCTGTTGGAAGGAAACAGCACTGTTTGGCCAGAAGATGGCACTCTTTGAAAACAAATTTAGGCAGCTCCTTAGCACAGAAGGCTGGCAGACAGTCCTAGTGGATCAAGATCTCGGAGTACAGAGAAGGGCCGGGTAAACAGGAACAGAAAATGACTGAAGGGATGAACAATAGTCAATGGAGAAAAAGGGACTTAACATTCAGTGCTTACTGAGGATACTTGTGGTTTTCTTTACCATTTAGCCATGCTATCTGCTGTGACCTGAATGTTTCTATCTTCCCAAAATTCATGGTGAAATTCTAACCCCAAAGTTGATGATAATTGGGGCTGGGACATTTGAGAGGTGATCAGGTCATGAGAGTGGCATATTCATGAATGGAATTAGTGCTCTTATAAAGAGGCTCCACAGAGATCCTTTGCCCCTTCTGCCATGTGAGGACACAGCTAGACCTCTATGAACCAGAAAGCAGGCCCTTGCCAGACCTCATATCTACCAGGGCCTTCATCTTGCACTTCCCAGCCTCCAGAATTTGGAGGAATTAACAACTGCTGTTTATAAGCCATCCAGTTTATGACGTTTTTGTTATAGTAGCCCAAGAAGACTAAGATAACAATCTTATTATTTTTTATTTCCTTTCTCTGCCCTGTGTAAGGTTCTTTTTTTGTCTTTAATGTGTATGTATATATATATATATATATATATATATATATACACATAATTTTTTGTATATACATAAATTTTTATTTTTTCACTGTGTTGGGTCTTTGTTGCTGCACAGGCTTTCTCTAGTTGCGGTGAACAGGGGCTACTCTCTAGTTGTGGTGCTCAGGCTTCTCACTGTGGTGGTTTCTTGTTGCAGAGCACAGGCTCTAGACACGTGGGTTCAGTAGTTGCGGTTCCCAGGGTCTAGAGCACAGGTTCAGTAGTTGTAATGCACAGGCTTAGTTGCTCTGCAGCATGTGGGATCCTCCTGGATCAGGGATGGAACCAGAGTCGCCTGCATTGGCAGGTCATTCTTCACCACTGAGCCATCAGGGAAGCCCCAGCCCTGTGTAGGGTTCTTACTGATGTGTCCCATAGTGATGATGCTTATAGAGGTTTGAGGACAGATTCTCAAAACTTCCCCTTAAATCTCATGTTCTTCTGGGAACTCCCCCTAGTATCTCGTGAATGTGCTGGTGTCTGCAGCGCTATGGGCTCCATGAGGTAGGCTCTATCTGTCTTATTTGCTGAATATCAGGGAACAGAGCCTTAAGCTCTGACAGAGGAGAAGAGATTCTTACTAGATACCGAGCACTTTCCTTTGTTTGGATCTTGTTCCTCCAATGTCTAAGCCAATTTCTCCAGGTCAAGGGATGTGTCTTGCAGTTTTACCACCATGTCAGTGTAAAGTGGATGGTGTGGTTTTTAAAAGTTAATCCATTCAATATTCATATGCTGCTTACTAGAACTGTATCATAGAAAAAAAAAAGAACTATAGTCAGCAGAGATTAAATGCTGACTGAAGAGCTATGATTTCTATCTTATAGAGAGGGTGAAGTGTTTCCAATAAACTTGGGCACTGCTCTTATTAGTCATGACATGGACATAGCAGAAGATGAGAAGTGCCTTGGGATGGGCTGCTGGAAGTGTTATTTCATGAAGGGGATTTCTGATCTAGGAGAGCTTTTTTCTGTCTTTTCTGCCCCTCTCTTTTGGCCCTTAACCAGACCTTTTTTTGCCCATTCCTGATAGTTTTACCAACTGGTTGCTGGTCTTGGTTCTCAGAACATCAAAGGCATCTGAGAAGAGTTTGGCATTCATGTGATGTGAAACCAAACCTAGCATTTATTTATTAGAGACTTGAGAACAATCTGGACCTCTGAACAAAGTCTTCATATGTTTTGCTTGGCTAAGAATCTTTTAAAGGAATTTGGATATAAGTGTTCTTCTGAGGGGCAGATACTTCCCAGGTCAGCTACAGTCCATACTACTCCCTAATGTCTCATGCCTGCCTGCTTCTGTTCATTTTAAGCTGCCTGACTCCTGAAGACATGGGATTTTGGACTCTTACTTGTAAGTGCACATCCCTCCTTCACGTTAATCTTTCTATTATTAACCTGTAGAGGGGGCCTCCTTTGTTGAGACAGAGTTTGAATTACTTCCAGGGTAACTTCCAATTTTATTTTTCTTACACATAAACAGTGCAGAATGCCATCTTTAAAGGCAATTCTCTTACCTAACAGGGATAGGTTCACGGAGACAGCTCTATTCTATCTGTAAAACCAAAGCTCAAGTCCTCAATACCTTTTACCTGATAAAGGGAAACTCTCTATATTTTTGGATGGTATAAAGTATCCATACTGTGGGTGCCCCTGCCTGGACTCCCTTGGCTGCTGGGAATTCAGGCTGAACTCAGTTCACAGTAGCAGTTCCTCACCCAACATAACAACCCTTCCCAGCTCTGTTCTGCTTTTCAGTTGCTCATTAGTGTTCAACTCCCTGTGACCACATGAACCATAGCCTGTCCATGGGATTCTTCAGGCAAGATTACAAGAGTGGGTAGCCATTTCCTTCGCCAGGGGATCTTCCTGACCCAGGGATCAAACTTGCATCTCCTGCTTAGCAGGTGGATTCTTTACCACTGAGTCACCTGGGAAGACTCCAGAGGGAATCTAATGAAGGGATACAGAAGTCAGACCCCCTTGCCTCAATGGGGGATGATTCTAAAGGGCTCTTTCAGTTCCCCCTTAAGATCTGCTGAGGCCCTGGCTGCAACTGCTTTGTAGGTCAACTCCTGCCCAATCCTGCCTTCCTCACCACCTTATGTGTATTTCCTGAGAGTCATCCCCAATAAACTTTCTGCCCTGACTCTGCATCTAAGAGTCTGTTTCTAGAAAACCCAACTTAAGTCAAAGAGTGAACTGAGATACAGAAAGGCTGAGTGACTCGCTCTGCCATATAGACACGCAAGCACAGAATTTTGGCAACAGATGCATAAATCACATAATGTTGCCACGAAAAGAATCCTTGGGAACCATCAAGGTCAACCCACCCTTTTCCAGATGGGAAGACTGAGGCAGAGAACCAAGGCATTTGTTCAAGGAATCATAAGCTAATTAAGTGAAAAAGCTCTGATCAAACTCCACATTTTTGTGGCCCAGTCAGGCAGATAATATTCTAGTGTTTAATCAGCTTCCAGGAAACCTTGAAAAAATCCAACTCAAACTGAACTTTGAGAATTCTGAGTCCATACCAGGTGGCTTTGTAAGCCCATCCTTCATGGATGACACCTCGTTGTAACCTTCTGCTATAAGAAGCCATTTAAACTTCAAACCATCACCTAAATAGAGGAGCCAGGTCTGAATCAGAGGTGATAGTGCACTTTATTAACAAACAAAACAATACCAGACAGGTAAAACTGTACTTCAGTGGCAATACATACATACATGTGTACTCCCACGTGTAGCACTGGGGCACATTTCCGACAGAACATTAGGCGCCAAGTTCACAGACTAAACATGGTTCACACAATCCTTCAGTGCTGTGTCTTCAGGCTGATACACGTCCTTATTTAAAAGCTGTGACAAGAAGGTTAACTTTTCAAATCTCATTCTTAACCTTACTATTGAGTGAGGCTGACAGCTTCAGAACCGTGAAGCAGATGACTGAACAGGGCCAGGCTTGATCAGCTGCTTAAACTGACTTGAGAGTGGGTGGAAGAGAAGGCCTGTGGCATCTCGGGATTGGATCACCTCATGTATGTGGGGATGTTCTCAGCTGCCATTTCACCCATAGGCACACCTGGGCTGGCATTCATTTTTAATACTCCATCTGTAGCTTAACAGGGTTGATCTAATAAGGATGAATTAATGGGTTTGCTATAAAGTTTGAGAAGAGGGTAAATCCGATATTCTGGGAGCCCTTTGACATTCGAGACATGTTAACTATGTTAGCAACTTGATGACTGTTAAAACGGTTGCCAGTTAAATTTGTCAGCATTTCCCCAGAGGTGTGTCAGAACCAAGTTAATCAGTAAGCAAACAGAAATAACTGAAATAGATCAGGGATGTGATTTCTCAAAGCACTTTGGTATAAAATGCAGCAAGTTCTTACGTATTAGGGCATATCCAAGACAATACCAAAACTCCCAACTTAGCTAAAATGCTTTTCAATTGCAAGGTATAGACTGCCAGAAAATCCTGCTCTTTGCTCTCAGGATGTAATTTTGGATTTACAATAAAGTTAATTATGTAATAAACTTGGGTTGGTTCCTCTGGCAATCTTTAATTCCCATTCAATAAAAAAATAGACAGCAGATTAGATTAAGAGTTACTGGGAGGTAATAGAAATAAGGATGTGATATGAATACTGAATATGGGAGAAGATAGAAGCAGCAGTAGACTCATCAGCTATGAAACAACCATGCGGCATTTAGTACAGGGGCAAAGACAATGGTATCACTCTATTAAAAACAGTATCACTCTATTAAAAATGGCATACTCTATTATAAAAGTATAAAATAATACAGAGACAGAACGGTTGACAAAATTAATTCTAAACAAGGAATTTGAATCTAGCTTATGTACTAAATGTGTGCGAGTGACTCCATCAAAATTTTAGTTGATTTAAAATTTTTGGCACATAAAGAACAAGCTTCAGTTAGCTAGAAACTTCATTTAAAATGAAATGCCTCATTCATCAATAATGTAGGATATTACTGGGTATCTACCACCTGGGTAGCTGAGTCCACAGAATCTTCTGAATCTTCTCAACCGCTTTATTTGATCACATCTGTGTTGATTTTCATATAT
>ML664653.1:613184-632288 GCA_007570785.1 Antilocapra americana | reverse complement strand
GGTTTTTAAAAAATCTGACAGTTTTTGTTTGTTTGTTTGTTTGTTTGCCACATGGGGCAGCTTGCAGGATCTTAGTTCCCAACCAGGGATCAAACCCTGGACCTGGCAGCGAAAGCACAGAGTCTTAACCTCTGGCCTGCCAAGGGAACTCCCCTGACAGTTTTTAAAATGGGAAAGATAAGAGGTGAGCACTGTTCTGAACTCACATTTCTCCTGATAAACTTAGTCTTCATATATAAAATCATTCAATTTCATGTCTTTTATAAATTTTAATAAGGAAAGCAAGTGAGGTTATAACAAGAGCCCTAATTTCCTTTCTGTGCTTGATTAGTATCATGAAATAACAATCAAAAATTTGTCATGTGCATTTCAGTACTTATTTGAGAGAAACTGGCAAGGTAGTATTACTCAAAGGTAACTATGTGGAAGTGCTTCCCTAGTGGCACAGTGGTAAAGGATCTGCCTGCAATGCAGGAGACACAGGTTCAAACCCTGGGTCAGAAAGATCCCCTGGAGAAGATATGGCAACCCACTCCAGTATTCTTGCCTGGAAAATCCCATGGACAGAGGAGCCTAGTGGGCTACAGTTCATGGGGTCACAAAGAATCAGGCATGACTTAGACAGTAAACAACCATAATAAACCATGTGAAAAACATACTAAAGTTAATAAATCTGCCTTATTTTATTACGGTTGTAGGAAAAGAAAGAAAAAATATCTGCCACTAGGGGCCTTCAGAAAGGTCTACCTGAAGAAAGGAAAATATTGCTTCCTTGGAATTGGCAGAATGTTATCAAGGACAATGGGCCAAGTAATGTCTAACCACCTTCCAGGAGGATGCGAAGAAGCCTACTGCAGTCGGTCTCATGAGGAGCGAAACAGGGAGCCCTCCTGGGGGACAGTCTTGCCACTATTTGCTCATCTAGGGAGCTACATACCAGTCACAGCAAATCAATTTAAACATTCCTTGGTAAACACTGTCCTCTTTAAGAAAAAGAGGAAAAATGCAAACAAACTAGCATGAAGACTAGATGTCTAGAAATTTAGTTTAGTTTCAGTGTTAGTCGCTCAGTTGTGTCCAACTCTTTGTGACCCATGGAATGTAGCCCACCAGGCTCCTCTGTCCATGGAATTCTCCAGGCAAAAATACTAGAGTAGGTTGCCATGCTCTCCTCCAGGGGATCTTCCTGACCCAGGGATAAAACCTGAGTCTCCTATATTGCAGGCAGATTCTTTACAGTCTGAGCTACCAGTGTCTAGAAACTTCAGAGCAATTAGAAGTAGTCGGGAGATCCCTGAGACAGCAGCCCACAAGATGTTGTCCCTCACTCTGATCTGAGGGCCTCCATTGCTTTCCCTCATCCAAAGTGGGGGCTGCTCACCCAGGAATCTTCGAGTCTGGGCCTACACTTTACCCTTTGCTAAGGTCTTTGAAGGACAGTCATAGGCTGGGTCTTAATCTACTCAACCTCTACAGAGAGAAAGTTAAATGCTTCATTCCAGCAATCATCAGGTATTTTATGTTAAAGGGGAGAAAAATAGGACACAGAAACTGTTCTCATGAGCACGTCAACTTTAACTTATTGATGTTAAGAAACTGATCACAAGGTTATTTCCTACCAATCAACACGAGCTGGTCTACAGACAAATCACAAGATGGAGCTTGATCTTCTGGAAATTAAGAAGGTCATACACTGAGATTAAACTGAGGGGTTAAATCGGTTCACTTAAAGATGATGATCTGATTGCACGGCTGTTCTATGGGCCAGCAATTTGCTTTTGATGATACTGGGGAAGGCTAAACAGAAAGCATGAAGCCAAAACTTCAGGATCGGCTTAGCAGCCTGAATCTGTACATTATAAACCACAGGGCAGTTATCGATGTGGAGAACCCAATGATCTTCAGCAGGCCTGATACGGAAGGCAGGTTTCTTTCCCAGAAGCTGGGGATGATCTTCACAGCTGGAACATCCTGGATGAATGAACATAGATCATCAGCAAAAAACTCTTGCAGGAATAAGG
This sequence comes from Antilocapra americana, assembly GCA_007570785.1. NCBI lineage: Eukaryota > Metazoa > Chordata > Mammalia > Artiodactyla > Antilocapridae > Antilocapra > Antilocapra americana. Next base: position 630,267 of record ML664653.1, on the reverse strand, counting down.
AGTGGCAAAATATATCTGCAAAATCAGCGTCTGGATCTGCCATGGAGAGTGGCATCTACAAGGACATCAGAGGCTAGAAGCTGAGATTTTTATATGCAATTCCTGGTCTACAGAAATGGAGCTGCCAAACTTACTTCAGCTTCAGGTTCTTGGATCCAGATGTCTTTGACAGTCAGCTTCCCCAAAGCATTCAAAACCTGAAAGAAATAAAAAAGAAAAAGGTAAAGAAAAAAAGAAAAATAAAAGACCTGAAAGAAAGTGGCCATGATATTATGAAGTTGTGTACTTTCAACAGATTTAAGGCTCGGCTGGCCACAGATGAGCCTCATGAGTGGAGTGAGGGGCAGAGATGTGGGCATCTATTAATAGATAGATGATCAGTGGCATGATCTGGAAAGACCAGATGACAAACAACGTCAGTGGACTCAGGAGGGAGAGCCATTTGGCTTCCTGTCTTACCTCTCTAGCTGCCCGTTCACCAGCCTCTACTGCTCCTTCCATGTAACCGCTCCATTGTGTGGCAGTCTCTGTGCCAGCAAAGTAAATCCTGCCTACAGGTTGGCGAATCACCCTTCAAGGGAATAGAGAGGTCACGCAGTTACCTGGGAAGGTGCTGAGGGTAAATGAGCCAATCGGGGCCCTCACTTAAAACCCCACAGAAGACAAGGAAACTCAAATTGTTTCCAAAACTCCCATGCAACTCAGCCAAAGGTGAAAGGCTCCTCCTTGTTTCCAGGGTCTGCACCAAAGGGTCTGAGCTTTCAAGCCAGAGAGAATCAGGATATGAGATCATCAATTGCTAAAGGTAACAAGACCTTTTTCTAGCTAACCAGAATTAAAATGTAAGAACATACATTAAGTCCACACTCAGATTCATTTGCTGCATGTTTCCTATTTGCAGTCCATTCTGCTATCTACAGTAAGGGGTGTGTTCTTCATGAGATCTCATCTGACTGCCAGGAGGAACAATGGTGGTGAGTGGGAAGACAGGAAGAGGAACTCATTTCTAGCAAAGGAGAGATCCAAAGGATTATATGTCTACCTTCTTCCAAAACAACCTCTGGGAGTTTGGGTTAGTAGATGCCAACTGTTTGCGTTAGTAGATGCCAACTGTTACATATAGAATGGATGAACAACAAGGCCCTATTGTATAGCTCAGGGAGCTATACTCACTGTCCTGGGATAAACCATACTGGAAACGAATATAAAAAGAATGTGTAAAATGCATAACTGAGTCACTTTCCTGTATGGCAGAAATTAACACAACACAGTAAATCAACTACTATTGAAAAAAAAAAAACCTCTGTACAATTAGTTTCAATGGATGTGTCTAGAGACTGGCTGAGGGTAGTGAAATGGACTTTCTCTTACAAAGAGGTCTCGGTGAAGAGAACAACAGAAAGGTTGGGCTGAATGAGCCACTGTCCCCTCCTACCTTGTTAGCTTTGATTCCTACAGCCACTTGCATGAAATCTCCTAAACTGTGTACCTCCACCCAAAAGGACTTCACCTTAACCTGCTGCCATGTCTTTTTCCAACTCAGGAATCCTTGGCTTCATCTATCCCTGATCCTAGTCCCATCTCCTAGAGTTCTACCTTGATTCCAGAACCACTCCAGTTCATCAATAACTAACAAAGGCTATTCACTAACAAAATCACTAACAAAGGCTATTCATTCTCTTCTTGAGATTTGACAGAAATAGCCAACACTAACTGCCCTTTGGAAAAGGAATTGTAAAAAGCACCCAAGATCTAAATAGGGTTTCCCATGAATCATTTAATCTTTCATCAGATATTGATGACTTTTACTGAAATACTACATGTGTCTATTGAACTAAAATCACTGTGTAATTAATAATTCAATTAAGAAAAACAAATGAAAAGCTCATATAAGGAAAGGATTAACAAACCCTTCTTCCTTCTCTGTGGACACACATGACTTTGAGTTAACATTTTAGATCTATTCCTCTAGAAACCTGATGAAGGCATAAGGTCATATATGTTACCAGGCAACTGCTGCTTATGGTAAAATGGCTCTCCTCCACCCCCTCACTGGTAACTTGTATCTAGGCTGGGAAAACTCATAAATTGCAAATATCTGGAAAGAGTCTAAATATCTGGGAAATGTTTCGGCTTTCTTGAGCGTGCTGCTTCTTGTAACTGGGCATGTCCTTTGTGGGGATCCTAGACACTGCCTATGAGGTTGTTTTAAGAGACAAAGGCTCCTGTGAGCTAAGGGGTTTCTAAGCTAAGGTGAATTCTCCCATCTTGTGCGCATGTCAACTGCTCACACCTTAGCTGTACACAGTGAGATGCTTCCCCATGGAAAGGAATGTCTGATGCTGCTCTGCTGGCAAGACATCTTTAGCCCATGTCCTTCTCTGTAGGTTGGTGCCCAGGAGCCTAGGGTAGTTGTGCGAGACTAAATGTTTAGTTGAGCTCAAGAAAGCCCCTTGGAGGACACTGCAGCTTGCAGGATTCTCACGTGTACCAATGACCCCTGAATTCCTCGCCAGTGCTCTGCAATTGTTCTATGTGCTGCCAGGTACTGTTCTACGTATGGACATACTTCTTTTCCTATGGACACCTAGAATATACAAACTATCTGGGACATTACATATAGGAATGCTGATTCCTATTTCTAAAATCCCCACTGAGCTTGGCTGATCTAGTTTTAAGCTTGGCACACGTCTTGTATCTATTGTATAGTGTTTGGGTAGTACCTTCCATATTGACTCATGATCCCTGGGGGAAAGTAGGCAGTGTAGCAGCCTCCGGAGTATTGCTCCTCACACCAGTTCTTCTCTTCATAGTGCACCGGCTGCAATTCAGTGGGGAGAAAATTTCATAGGGAAGACAAAGCTGAAATGCTGCCAGTCAACAATAAAGGCTCTTATGTGCTTTACTGTAACAAAAAGTTTAAAGTTTTTTTTTTTAAAGTAGCCCTGTTTTTCTAACTTAAGGGGAAACATGAAAGTACCAAGTAATGGCCTTTTGTGAGGTACCAACAGACAAAACACACACACTTTGACTTTTTCAACCTTTTGCCTAGGAGAGACAGGAAGTGTTCCAATATCTGAAAGAGAGGGTATCTCTAAGTGGATTCTGGAATGGTCTGCTCAAATCTCTGCATTCTTTAAATAACAGACCTTACTTCCCCATCTACCAGGGCATTACTGCTGAAAAAAGAGTGAGGGGTAGAAGGAAGAAGGTAGTAGGAAAGCATAGTGTCTAAGAAAAAGGCTTTTTTTAGAACCACTTCTCTCAGCTGGAAATGTGAATGATGGGAATCCTATTAAAAAGAGGACAGTTAAAGATAAAAAATGTTTCCCAAGGGATGTGAGAGGACCTTCTCTGATTTCCCTAACACATTCTGCAAGTTTAGTTTTCCAACAGTTCAGAGAAAAATCCCCTGGAAGAGCCCCCCACTATCTGCTAGGGTCTTTAAAAAGAATTTCATTCTCTTAGTTGCTTTCAGTGGTAGATTGAGAGCATCGAATTTCCTAAATGAAGTGTAAATTGAGTCTGCAGATGGAAAAACAAATTAGTATGACTTTGACCTGGGCAGAGAGTCCAGATTCAGTCTATCTTATCAAGTATATACTACTGTGCCTTCATCAACAAATAATGATATAGCTGGGATTTTATTTGGCAGTGATCAGTTGACACTGACAAGAGAGCAGGGCCTCTGTTCCAGGGACTGATCTCCGTCACCCTGGAGATAATACCTGCAGCTTCTGCCTCTCATTACTACTGGCTGCCAGTTATCCAGCAGACATTTAAACAGCCCAAGGAACTGCTGCATCAGAAATTGCATGCACCAACAGCAGCGTTTTAATGGCCCTTTGTGACTGCTGAAGTTAATCCTCCTGTAAGCATATCCCTTTATACTCTCTTCATAAGACTGTCAGGAAACCAGAATCTGCCTTGCTTTACCACTCAGAGCAAACAGAGCAGAACCTGCTAGGGATTAAAGACGGGGATTTCTTACATGTAAAGCTTCTTGAGATCCTAGCACTTTGGCGTACAGTTCACAGATTTTCCTTTTTCTAAAAATAAAGAGAAAAAAGAACCAAAGAATGTGAAGGAAGTAATGATTGATGAGTATGGAATAAACACAGTGAGTTCCAGGTTTCTTGCAATGAACCAGATTTGTTAAGTGAAAAATTAAAATCAATGGCCTTCAGTCACTACACTAAATGAACAGTTCCTTGAATCTCTGCCCTCAAATTAACTCTCTTTTCCCCGACACAGTTATGTGCTTTAAAGATTCAACCGACTCTGTTCTCTTTTACATTTTTGCCTCTTCCACTACCTACTACCATATCTATTCAAGATTAAAATGGAGAAAATGAGGTTGAATTAAATTCAGTTTTAGGAATTGATTCTAAGTCACTATCTGGAAATATGTAAAATTCTAAAGTAATCCCTTTTATAAGTCTATAGTAAGTATGATGGTATCTTTTAACTATCTTATGTTTATGTTTTAAATATCTACAAACATATAAAGCTAATTTAATCTTTTAAATATAACATAACACATGCTATACTAGGAGAGGCCTATGGTCATTCCAGGGTAGTAATATGGCACTTGACAGAATGGTCTGTGGACACAGTACTGGGTCCTAAGGGCATGGAGGGGCAGTGGGCATGATGTGCTATGTGATATTACCTTAAAACAGTCTCTGACCAGCCTCATAATTCATTATGCAAATGACAAGCACAGAACATGGCACATACTACATCTTAAAAATCAATAGTTTTATTCATCTAAGCACTAAGAGTCTCGTGGACTCTGTGGAAGAGGGCAAGGGTGGGATGATATGGGAGAATGGCATTGAAATATGTTAATTATCATATGTGAAATCAATCAGCAGCCCAGGTTTGATGCTCGGGGCTGGTGCACCGAGATGACCCAGGGGGAGGGAATCGGGAGGGAGGAGGGAGGGGGATTCTGGAGGGGGAACGTATGTAAACCCATGGCGGTTTCATGTCATTGTATGGCAAAACCAACACAATAAAGTAAAGAAAATTTTAAAAAATACCATTTAATTAATTAATTTATTTTTATTTGGCCATGCCATTTGGCCTGCAGGATCTAAGTTCCCTGACCAGAGACTGAACCAGAAGTTAAAGCATTGAGTCCTAACCACTGGACTGCAAGAGAATTCCCTATCTAAGCACTTGTTGAAACAGATACATTTTAAACTCACAATCACTCTTGGTGAAGTTTAAAAGCTCTAATTTACTAAAATCACCCATTTTAGAAATGAATAGTTTTGTTTTAGAAACTGTTTAAACAAGTTAACACTGATCCAGTTATACACTGTAACTATTTATCTTCTTTAGTCTTTATATAGGTTAAAAGTGCTCCGAAATACTTTCTTATACACTAATAAAAGACTGGAAAAAATTGCTAAAAATGTGGTAAAGGGTTTAATTCAAATCTGTAAGATAAGCATTAAAAGCTAAAGAGACAAATGGCAAAAGAAATATTGGAGGGAAGGAAGGAGGTAAGGGAAGGTTATAGTTATTAGAAATAAATATTAAAAGATGCCAATTTCATGTTGCCAGTTACAATAGAAAACAAGTGTTCCCAATTTCACAGGTGTTCCCAATTTCTCTGAATAACGTTGGACAAAGTGTAACTTTATGCATTTATCTGAATGCTCACACTTACATGGTTTATACAATTCCTAGAGTTTCCATCTCATGGCTATATAGTGGTAAATCAAGAGAAGGAGGTGGAATGATAAATATTTTTTGCCAACACCACTTTACCATGGAAGGTTTTAAGGGAGAGACAAATGCTACTTCTGAGGTGATGTCACACATCATTAGATAGCTATTTAAGTTCCAGTACAGACAGGCAAGATTTGCTGTCCCTCAAGGAGCTCTTCATACTACAGCTCAATAATGATAAAGAAAAGGCAGAACTGGAAGAAGTCTCAAGACTTCTGTGTACCTATCTGTCTCTCTCTGTGTAATCCAAGCCACTCATTTCAGACATGAGGAGACTGAGGCTTAGTGCACTCAAGAGACTAGCTCAACATCACTCAGCTCATTAATGGCAGGGTCAAGGGTCTACTCTCCTGAGCATCCCACCTGCAGTAAGTGCTCAATAAAAATTTACTGAATCAAAATCCATCCTCAGTCCAGTGTGGTACCCTCTTTTCTACTCTCTGATATGACTGGTTCTTACCTACTTCACATGAGTGTTACAAGAAATAATTCTGACATTTTGAGTCAATAAAAGAACAAAAGTATTGACAATCATTATCCTGAAAACTTAACAATGTTTCATTTTCTTTAGGTACATGTAATAACATCTTTGTTAAAACAGAGTGAACCCTAGAATGTAATCAAACTACTCTATAGTTAACCTTTCATTCAAGAACAGTAAATCAGTTATCATAGAAATTTGTCATTATTGACTGTATTGCACATTATTAAATGAGTCAATGATGAGTTCTAATGACCACATAGGAAATTATCTTCTCCATCCCTTCCTCCCATTAACATAAAAAATATTTAGAAAAGTTATATAAGATAAGGATGGTACAGCAATGCAGTGGTTGCTTAGCTGGGCTCTAAAAATAACAGAACATACTTTAAATAATGTACAAAAGAAGTAATTGTGCAATTGGATATACCTATTGGTTTCTAAACCTGGCTGCTCATCATACTTACTCAAAAGGCTTGTTAAAATATGCAAATACTCAGGCCCCACCCCTAACCTACGAAATCTAATCTATCAGCCACAGAAAAAAATATATTTTCCAAACATCCTTTGGGAAATGTTGACACAGTTCGTTCTGGGAACTATTACTTGAGTCAATGACATTCAGAATTCTAAGTGGTTTTGCCTTATAAAAACTTTGGAGAAGTTTAGCCACTATGTGGAATCAAAACCAAATGTCTACATCCAGGCTGGTATTTATTTTACTGTTAATAAGGAGGGAAGGCAGGAAATCCAAAAGAAAATGTCAAGCTTAGTATGACATAATGAAAGAAAGTACACATTAGATGCTATTCATGACTTTGTCACAAGCTGGCTATGGAGCCTTGAACAAATCATTCCCCATCACCAGACCCCCAAATTCTTCCTCTATTGAGTGAGTAGGCAGACACTAAAATAGTTCCCCTTTCTTGACATCACTTCTCATGGTTGCTCAAATAAACAAACCCGTGTGCAAATGTGGGAACGTCTGCGGCCTTTCCCTAACTTGCAAAGTCATCAAAGTAAGGTCTGCTAGTTGATTTGCTGCTTAATTTTTAAATCAAATGCAGAGAGAAGTATATATTTGCATGCACACCCTCTTCAAAAGCTAACAAAGGGTTTAGGGTTATCCCTGTTGTAATGAAAGGGTTTGCATAACTCAATGAAGCTACAAGCCATACAGCACAGGGTCACCCAAGATGAAAAGGTCATAGAGAAGAGTTTTGAGACAATGTGGTCCACTGGAGGAGGGAATGGCAAACCACTCCAGTATTTTGACTGTGAGAACTCCATGAATAATATGAAAAGAAAGATATGACACCAGAAGATGAGCTCCACCAGGTTGGAAGGTGTCCAATATGCTACTGGGGAAGAGTAGAGGGCAATTACTAATATCTCCAGAAAGAATGAATTAAGCAGCTGGGCCAAAGCAGAAATGATGCTCGGTTGTGGATGTGTCTTGTGGTGAAACTAAAGTCCGATGCTGTAAAGAACAGTATTGCATAGGAACCTGGAGTGTTAGGTCCATGAATCAAGGTAAATTGGATGCGGTCACACAGGATATGGCAAGAGTGAACATCGACATCTTAGGAATCAGTGAACTAAAACGGACAGGAATGGGTGAATTTAATTCAGATGACCATCATATCAACTATTGTGGGCAAGAATCCCTTCAAAGAAATGCAGTAGCCCTCACAGTCAACAAAAGAGTCCGAAAGGCAATACTTGGGTGCAATCTCAAAAACGACAGAATAATATCTTAGTTCGTTTCCAAGGCAAACCATTCAACATCACAGTAATCTAATCACAATAAGTCTATGATGATCTAAGCAGTAATGCTGAAAGAGGAATAGTTCCATGAAGACCTACAAGACCTTCTAGAACTAACACCAAAAAATGATGTCCTTTTCATCATGTGGGGGTTGGAATGCAAAAGTAGGAAGTCAAAAGATACCTGGAGTAACAGGCAAGTTTGGCCTTTGGAGTACAAAATGAAGCAGGGCAAAGGCTAACAGAATTTTGTCAAGAGAACACACTGGTTATAGCAAACACCATTTTCCACCAATACAAGAGATGACTCTACATATGGACATCACCAGATGTAATCAGATTGATTATATTATTCACAGCCAAAGATGGGGAAGCTCTATACAGTCAGCAAAAACAAGACCAGATCTGACTGTGGCTCAGATCATGAGCTCCTTATTGCAAAATTCAGACTTAAATTGAAGAAAATAGGAAAAACCACTAGGCCATTCAGGTATGATCTAAATCAAATCCCTTATGATTATACACTGGAGGTGATGAATAGATTCAAGGGATTAGATCCAGGAGAGAAAGTGCCTGAACAACTATGGATAGAAGTTTGTAACACTGTACAGGAGGCAGTAACCAAATCCATCCCCAAGAAAAAGAAATGCAAGAAGGCAACATGGTTGTCTCTGGAGGCTTTACAAATAGCTGAGGAAAGAAGAAAAGTGAAAGGCAAGTGAGAAAGGGAAAGATATACCCAACTGAATGCAGAGTTTCAGAGAATAACAAGGAGAGATAAGGCCTTCTTAAATGAACAATGCAAAAAACAGAGGAAAACAACAGAATAGGAAAGACTAGGTATCTCTTCGAGAAAACTGGAGATACTAAGGGAACATTTCATGCAAGGATGGGCACGATAAAGGACAGAAATGGTAAGGATCTAACCGAAGTAGAAGAGATTAAGAATAGGTAGTAAGAATACACAGAAGAACTATATAAAAAAGGCCTTAATGGTCCAGATAACTACGATGATGTGATCACTCAACTAGAGCCAGGCATCCTGGACTGTGGAGTCAAGTGGGCCTTAGGAAGCATTACTATGAACAAAGCTAGTGGAGGTGATAGAATTCCAGCTGAGCTATTTCAAATCCTAAAAGATGATGCTGTTAAAGTGTTGCACTTAATATGCCAGCAAATTTGGAAAACAGCAGTGACCACAGGCCTGGAAAAAGTCAGTTTTCATTCCAATCCCAAAGAAAAGTAATGCCAAAGAATGTTCAAACTACTATACAATTGCACTCATTTCACATGCTACTAAGGTAATGCTCAAAATCCTTCAAGCTAGGCTTCAATAGTATGTGAACTGAGAATTTCCAGATGTACAAGCTGGATTTAGAAAAGGCATAGGAACCAGAGATCAAATTGCCAACACCTGTTGGATCATAGAGAAAGCAAGGGAATTTCAGAAAAACATCTACTTCTGCTTCATTGACTGCAGTAAAGCCTTTGACTGTGTGGATCACAACAAACTGTGGAAAATTCTTAAAGAGATGGGAATATCAGACTATCTTACCTGTCTCCTGAGAAACCTGTATGCAGGTCAAGGAGCAACAGTTAGAATCAGACATAGAACAATGGACTGGTTCCAAATTGGGAAAGGAGTAGGACAAGGCTGTGTACTGTCACCCTGTTTATCTAACTTATATGCAGAGTACATCATGCGAAATGCTGGACTGGATGAATCCCAAGCTGGAACCAAAATTGTCAGGAGAAACATCAACAACCTCAGATATGCAGATAATACCACTTTAATGGCAGAAAATGAAGAGGAACTAAAGAGCCTCTTGGTGAGGGTGAAAAAGGAGTGTGAAAAAGTTGACTTGAAACTCAACATTCAAAAAACTAAGACCATGGCATTTGATCCCACCACTTCATGACAAATAGAAGGGGAAAAAGTGGAAGTAGTGATAGATTTTATTTTCTTGGACTCCAAAATCACTGTGGATGGTGACTGCAGACATGAAATTAAAAGACACTTGCACCTTGGAAGGAAAGTTATGACAAAACTAGACAGTGTATTAAAAAGCTGAGACATCACCTTGCTGACAAACGTGCAATAGGATTGAACACCTATGTATGGATCTACTTTTCAGAAAAAGCACATGTTGGAGAGAACCTTGGAGATGGAACAAAGGTAATTGGGACTTGGCCTCTTAAGCTTTATTCAGAGCTAACATTTTTTTAATGATTTTTCTCCATCCATCTTATTGAGAAACCCTACCTCTCAACCACTGTAAAACAAACACAGAGATGTAAAACTAAATTGATATATGCATGTGGGTAGGAGTGAGTCAAAAGGGGGGCTAGCAAAATACAAAAAGGTTGATTTGTTGGGATTTTAAGATTAACAAATTATTGCATTTTTCATAATGTTATTATACTGTTGTAAGTACAACAAGCACAATATAAAGCTAACTTTTAACATGTTTCAGATGTAAGTTCTTACCTTATATCTTTATGCACTTTAGCGAGGCGGTCAGCTTTTCGAGCAAGGATGAAGCTGGAGAGAGAAATTACGTTTGAATAATTAGGTGACAGTGGTTTATCTTAAGAGTTGCCTCTTCTTTTTAAAGTGTTCTTGCCTAGATCTACAATAATACCCTAAATACAAACGAGTTCCATTCCAAGAATACGCCTGTAAATCCAATTTTTTCATAAGTCCAACACAGTTAGTCTAGGTACCCAACTAACACAATCAGTTATATAGTACTATACTCTTATAAGTAAGTAAGTGAGTCGCTCAGTCGTGCCCGACTCTTTGCGACCCAATGGGCTGCAGCCCACCAGGCTCTTCTGTCCATGGGATTTTCCAGGCAAGGATACTGGAGTGGGTCGCCACTTCCTTCTCCAGGAGATCTTCCCAATCCAGGGATCGAACCTGGGTTTCCTGCACTGCAGGCAGATTCTTTACCAATTGAGCTACAAGGGAAGCAGGTTTATAATATTTTTCACACAAATAATACATTAAAAACCCACAGAAATAAATACTTTAAATCTTGCAGTATAGTGTGTAGAGAAGTACAAGAGTGTAGTACAACATATGGGATTGCAGCCACGTTTGCATCTTTGAAAGTTCACAACTTGAAGGTTTGTACATGAGGAACTTACTGTACTCAGCACTAATACACTCTCCCACACTCTCCCATTATTTCCGTCTACTATAGCAGATGCCAGGCTGTCCTCATCTGCTTCTGGGTCCAAAACTCCTGCCAGAGGTGGGCTCCTAAACAATAGATCACTACCTACTCAGTATTTTATAGCCAAAGTTTAGTACAGTTCTTGGGATACAGTAGGAAATTGACTATGTAGATGAATTAATGTTGAGTTAAATGATGAGCCTGGTGATGTCTGTTGCCATCTGTCAGGTTACTTGATAAAAGCTGGAAAAACAAATATCAAAAAGTGCTTGTTGGGAATTCCCCAGTGGTCCAGCAGTTAGGACTCCAAGCTTCCACTGCAGGGGGCATGGGTTCAATCCTTGGTCAGGGATTTAAGACCCCACATGCCAAAGGTATGGTCAAAAAAATAAATAAATAAAGTGCCTGAAGTGGATGCCATGGTGGGCCACCCAGATTCCTCTTCAGGACCAAACACTCATTACCCTCAGCTCACAGCCAAACCCCTCCCTAGCAATTACACTCTGCAGCAGAGAACTGCCCAGTGCAAGGTCCCATCCCTTCTCAGAATGAATGCCAGAGTGTAATGGGTACCAAAGCCTACTGCACAGTGCAGACACCCAGTGCAGACACCTCTGAAAGACAATCCTTACTTTGAGGCCTCTGTTGGGACAACATTGGAGCCCAACCATTCCCTCTGCCCAATCCTGATTCCTCCCCCCCCCCCATAGGTAGCATGCATCTGTGTGCTCAGTCGCTTCAGTTGTGTCCGACTCTGTGCAACCAATCCTATGAATTGTAGCCTGTCAGGCTCCTCTGTCCATGGAATTCTCCAGGCAAGAATACTGGAGTGGGTTGCCATGGCCTCCTCCAGGGGATCTTTCCAACTCAAGGATAGAACCTGCATCCCTTGAATCTCCTGCATTGACAGGCTGGTTCTTTACCATTAGCACCACCTGGGAAGCCCAGGCAGCTCTCCACAGAGCAATTCCTGATGAACCTCCTGAACCGAAATCTCCACCTCCAAGTTGACTTCCTGGGAAACCAGTCTAGCACAGTCCTCAAATTCAGTGACTCAGTAAAACTCAGTTATGATCTGTCTGCTTCCCTTTGATCAAGTAGATTCTATTTATTATGCTATTACTAACTGTATGTAAATTTTAAAGAATGGAATTGTAACAAGAAATCTTAAGCTAGTCTATGATTAGAAAGCATGCCAAAAAATCCAAATGAGCTAAAGGACAATGGAGTGATTTCTCCATTTAAGAAAAGTTTCAAAATTGTATTTTTGTTGTTGTTCTAGACAAAGACAAGTAGATCAGGACTGAAAATGCAAGGGATGAAGATAGAAATTTTGTCCTCTCCCTCAATTCCCTCTCCCCCAATTAAACTGTTTCTCAATTTGATTGACCATTCCTTTAGAATTGTTATTTTAGATCATTCTGAGAAGCAAAGATACAAAATGTATTTGTATTCACTCAGAGAACAGTATTTCAGAGGAAGCTGTGGACTGTTTAAGAAATTTGAACCATTGAACTGTGGGAGATAAAGTCATGATTTTGCTTGATTTAACTATCACTTTATGTGTGGCTTGCTGGTAAGGTGCTAGGTACTTTGTCATTTCAGTCATGTCTGACTCTTTGTGACCCTGTGGACTATAGCCCGCCTAGCTCCCCTGGCAAGAACATGAATGGGTTGCATACCCTCCTCTAGGGGATCTTCCTGACCCAAGGATCAAACCCACATCTCTTCCATCTCTTGCATTGGCAGGCAGGTTCTTTACCACTGTGCCACCTGGGAAGCCGTAGTAATAATGATTTTAGTTAAATTTTAGGTTTATGCAACAATCGGTATGTGGTATTTCAGTGAAAATCACCAATAGCTGATAGAAGATTAAATGATCTATCTGAAAGCCTTTTAGATCCTGGGTGCTTTTCAAAGTTCCTTTTCTAAAGGGCAGTGAGTGTTGGCTCTGTCTGGCAAATCTCAAGTCCTGAATGAAATAACCACTTTGATCTAACTGTAAGAATGGACAATTATCATTCAACTTTCTTTGGTGTTTTATTGGGGAAATTATACACCCTGGCTTTGGGGTAGGAACATTTCACAGCTCTAAAGTACAAGGTCCTTACTAGTTCCCAAAGGCAAGTAGTTATCACACACAGTGCTGGGCAATTACAGCATCCCTATCTTCAAGGCTTTCATTGCCTAGAGCAAAGAGCAGGATGGAGGCAATTGTCCAGATAAGACAGATTAGAATATCACTGTCTAAGTGTAAGTGTTAGTCGCTCAGTTGTGTCTGACTCTTTGCAACCCCAGGGACTGCAGGAGCTGCATAAATAAACCCATCACCATCTAGAAAGCTTCTGCAATCCATGTCCTTGTTGCTGTGCTGTGCTCAGTCGTGTCCGACTCTTTGTGACCCATGCACTGTAGCCTGCCAAGGCTTCTCTGTCTTTGGGGATTCTCCAGGCAAGAATACTGGAGTGGGTTGCCATGCCCGCTTCCAGGGGATCTTCCCTACCAAGGGATCAAACACAGGTCTTCCGCATTGCAAGTGGAGACTTTTTACCATCTGAGCCACCAGGGAAGCTCATGTCCTTGTTAATAAAGCCAAATAAAGCTCAGAACAGTGGATGCCACAGTATTTCATTCCCAGGGCAAGAAAAACATAAATATTCTTTCATCTACAGTCAGATGGGTCTTGACCAGTAGTCTCCAGAAACCTCTGCCTCAACTTCTTGCTTTTCTTTGGCACATAAAAAGGGATGGCAAACTCCCCAAACAATCTATGTATTTTCTTGCCCAATGGGGTCAGAGATGAATAGGGTACAATGTTCCTATAATCTTTACATTGTGAGTACCTGCCCTTGCCAGGGAGGCTGGTGCTATCTCTTGCAGCTTACAGAGAGAGAAGCAGTTACAAAATGTTTTGCTGGCAGTCCAGTAGCAGAGTCTGCTTTCTAAGTCCCTAGGGTCACAGGTCTGCTCCTTTTGATTTTGTAATTCCCCTTCAATGACACAATGCATATGAGCTTAACTCTCCTGGGGCATAGGGAAAAACCAATGGTCTCCAAAAGTCACTTGACTACTAGAGAAGCTGTGCTCTTTTATTGCAATGTGCTAGAATAAATAGCCCTTTTGTTGGTATTGCTTTGAGGAGGACTAAAAGGTACAACTGGGAGGCTATGGCACTCCTTGGAAATTCCTTTGTGGGAGCTGTGATTCCCTCTCTGAACCCCTAGTCTCCGGAGGGCAGAGCAGCTGTGTGAGGCAGAAAAGGAAAAGAGAGTTCCTTTTTCAGACACAGAACCTTTCCCTTGGCACCATTCCTTATGGAGGACAGCCATGGAGTGACTTACTGGAAAAAGTGCCCTACATTCAAGTCCTGGCTCTCCTTCAAACTGCACTTTATTTGTCTTTCATTTTATCTCCCAGGGTAACAGTGAACAATTTTTTCTTTTCTTTTGGCCATGCCACAGAAAATCTTAGTTTCCCAACCAGAGATGGGATCTGGGCCCTTGGCATTGAGAGCTTGGAGTCCTAACCACTGAACCTCCAGGGAATTCCAACAATTAAAATATTAACATTTGCTATGTAGTGCTGTCTAGAATGAAGAGGGGACTAGAGCCCAGAAAACATAACTTCGGAAGGTTTTACAGGACAAAATAGTTCTCGTTCTAGAATGGCTGTAAGCATTCTGTAGGCAAAGTGGTCTACCATGCCATCTGTTTACCTGTATTTTTCACTCTTGTCCTCCACATGTAAGTTTCATGGGGGAAAGAATTCGATGGACACAAGTTCAAAGTGGTGTTCAGTTTAGTAAAGTTTCCCGGTGTTCTCGTGCCACATACTCTACGACTCTAATATTACCATACATGAAAACATGATATGTTGTCTATAGGGTTACATATTGTTGCTTGAGCTTGAGTCCAAAACAACATGTTCTGCCAGTTCCCACACCAAGACACCAACAAGGTTTGCAAAATGCAGAACATCCAGGTCTCACTTACCCCATGATAGCAGGCAGTGATCCATCTGGCTTGGTATCATCCAGAGTTATTGAAATTGGAGCATCCTCATCTTCGATGATCATACAGCCACAGTAATCTTAACCAGAAGAAAAATAATAGGAGATCGAGTAACTTCATCAGGGATTTAGGAAGGACATTTTAAAGTATATATATAAAACTATTTCACTAAGAGGAAGGCAAAACTTAAACTATTGGTCTTTGCCCCGATCCCAGAAGTTCTTTTCCATTAAATACACTCACTGATTAAACAAGGATGTTTGGTCACCCAGACACATTAGAAAATGACCCATCTCAATGACCTTTACATAAAGGATGATCAATGCATGAGTAAAATTGTAAGATGGCCTTGGAGTTATGGAATACACAAGAAAGAGCAAGGTGTGTTAGAAGGAATCACCTCTGGGAAACCAGGGAAGAAGTGGCAAGAAGGAATCCTTTTAGTATGAGATGAAGGCTTAGCAACAACCGACACCATATCCGCCCAGACCCTGCCTCATGCCAACACCCCGACAGGAAGTGTCATTGTTACCATTTTATACAGAAGCTGAGGCTGAGAGATGAAGTGTCACCTAAGGAAACACAGCTAGTAAGCAAGTGGGGCCCAGGAATGTGTGACTTCAAAGGAGCGCTCTTTCATGGTGGTCCATTGTCTCACTCCACTCATGAAGAGGAAGTGGTAAGACATATGCTAGGGGCCTGGGCAATGTGGCCCTGCAACTGGAGGGCCTGCTTCCTTGCCTCTCACTACAAGCAAGCACTCTTGGGGCCATTTTGTGTTGCTGGGGACTATGAAGGGATGGACAGACTGAGATTTCTGATCCTTTCTCTACCAACTGGAAACACACCTTTTTTCTGTTCAATATGTAGTATATGTTCCTACTGAACTGAACTGATATGTTCCTAAAAAAGAGTACAGTCTTTTCTTAATACATTTTAAACATGAATAAACACAGCCTACCCTTTTTCTTCCAAAAGGCCTCCTTGTAATACATCATGCACTTAATGACAGCCCCCATTGGAAGACGCTGTATCAGCTGGTTTCGCTCTGATGGAAGCTCTGGTCTAAAGTGTATCTTGGCAGTCAAAGTTGGTGGGATGGCGCTAATGACATACCGGCACTGAAAGAGACACAAAATTTACCATCTCAAATGTGAGTTATAGTCTTTGCAGGGGACATGAAACATATTTATCATTTTGAGGGACACTAAGCACCCACTCCAGTGCTCTTGCCTGGAGAATCCCAGGGACGGGGGAGCCTGGTGGGCTGCCGTCTACGGGGTCGCACAGAGTCAGACACAATTGAAGTGACTTAGCAGCAGCAGCAGCAGCAAGCAGTCACAATGTACAGTATGAGACCACTGTGAGGCAACAACACAGAACAAGGCACATCAACTAAGGCTAATAATTTGGAAGACTGAGTCAGAAATACGCCAGCATCAATCATGCCACTGCTTGGATTATATTTGGTTAGAAGCTGTAGAAGACAGAAACGTGTTAGTCACTCAGTCGTGACTGACTCTTTGCAAGCCCACCAGGGGATTGCAAAGAGTCAGACATGACTGAGAGACTAACACACACATTGTTGTCCAACTGTTTGCGACCTTATGGACTGTAGCCCACCAGGCTCCTCTGTCCATGGAATTCTGCAGGCAAAAATACTGGAGTGGGTGGCCATTCCCTTCTCCAGGGGATCCTCCCCACCCAGGGATCAAATCAGCTCTTGCATTGCAGGCAGATTCTTCACCATCTGAGCCACCAGGCTGTCAGAGACCTACTTAATACCAGGTCTTTAAATTTTATTTATTTATGGGCCACACCGTGAGGCAGGCAGGATCTTAGTTCTCTAACCAGGGGATGGAACTTGTGCCCCCAAGTCCCAACAACTGGACCACCAGGGAATT
>ML664653.1:588878-612033 GCA_007570785.1 Antilocapra americana | reverse complement strand
AATACTTTTAGCCTGCTAGAGATCCACAGTTCTTTGAATGATTAGAAATACAAGTAGGCAGACTGAAGCACAGCCCAACATTGGACAAATAGGTACCTTAATCACGTTCCTCCAGAAAGCCTGTGCCAGCAGCCACATAATAATTTTTACACTTGAATAACTGGCTACTATTTTAATGATACCACTAGAGCTCCTTATAAAAACATTCCCAAAGTAGTTTAGTTTCATGATCTGTCCATCATCACAAAATCGAAACCATTTAATTTATAATCTGACCTCTGTTTTCCAAGAGTTACTCTGAATGTTAGTATAGTGGAAAGACCAGAAACTCTTTTCCATCTTCATGTCTAGTATTTGTTGAACTAAACTATTCAGGGAAATATCTAAGTTCTTTGTAAACATATTGTGATAATGGTTTTACATTCATAATCTGAACTATGCCCTCCAAAAGGTCATGTGGAATTTGCCTAGAAATATCTTGGCTCCTCTGAATGAGGGATATAACACAGTACTGTAGAGAAATTATCTTTCAATTAAAAAATAAATTAACTAATAATTAATTAATTTTTAATTGAATACATATATATGTAAATTGAGTCAAGATATTTCCAAAAGAAAAATATAGGTTAAAAGGAGTAATATGGGATTTCTAGATGTCAAGGCACTTAAAAAAATTCGACTGCCTTATGTTTGCTAAAGCTGAAGGTCAAACTGGCAACCATGGGAACAACTTGGGGACTTCTGGAGGTCTCCCAAAGAGAGGAATAATTCACTAAGTTGACAATGACTCTACACTTCATACTATGAAAAAGAACATAGAAAAGAAAGAAAGGGAAGTTGCTCAGTCTTGCCCGACTCTTTGCGACCCCATGGACTGTAGCCTACCAGGCTCCTCCGTCCACAGAATTTTCCAGGCAAGAGTACTGGAGTGGGTTGCCATTTCCTTCTCCAGGGGATCTTCCCGACTCAGGGATCAAACCCAGGTGTCCCACATCGCAGGCAGACACTTTACCATCTGAGCCACCAGAACATAAGTTAGAACCAAATTGCTCCCAATTAAACCTTATCCCATTGAGGCATAACATTACAAAAAAAGAGATACCTACTTTCTTTCACTAAGGGAGAGTCTTGAAATAAAGAATCACAGAGTTTGGAAAATCCAGGAATTAAAATTCCGGCTCTACTACTGGCTTGTTGTGTATCCAACCAGGGAGCCATGTGTGCTACATTCATTAGTAATGGCTGTGGTATCAGTTCAGTTCAGTTCAGTTGCTCAGTTGTGTCTGACTCTTTGCAACCCCATGGACTGCAGTGCATCAAGGCCTCCCTGTCCATCACCAACTCCTTGAGTTTACTCAAACTCATGTCCATCGAGTCAGTGATGCCATCCAACCACCTCATCCTCTGTTGTCCCCTTCTCCTCCTGCCTTCAATCTTTCCCAGCATCAGGGTCTTTTCAAATGAGTCAGCTCTTCGCATCAGGTGGCCAAAGTATTGGAGTTTCAGCTTCAGCATCAGTCCTTCCAATGAATATTCAGGACTGATTTCCTTTAGGATTGACTGGTTTGATCACCTTGAACTCCAAGGGACTCTCAAGAGTCATCTCCACAGTTCAAAAGCATAAATTCACTGGGGCATCAGAGTCTTGCTGAGCTGAATCTGCTTCTTCTTGGTTCAATATTTCTTATGAAGAAGAGCTTGAAGTGTAGAGCTTAAATTATTTAAAATACTAAGTCATTCTACGTTTCCATTATATTAATGGGATGTTGCAATCAGTTGTAAACTAATATATAAAGTGATTTGCACAAAGACTCCTTGAACAAAAACTACAGTTAAGTACAAAAAGTATCTAATTTGGAGACTTAAATTTTTTCCATAGTCATAATAATGGCTTTTACATTGAAAGACTAATAGGAATTCTACATATATTAATTCTTTGATGAAGTGAAAGTGAAGTCACTCAGTGGTGTCTGACTCTAAGCAACCCCATGGACCCCTACCAGGCTCCTCCGTCCATGGGATTCTCCAGGCAAGAATACTGGAATTTTTCCTTCTGCAGGGGATCTTCCCAACCCAGGGATCAAACCCAGGTCTCCCACATTGGAGGCAGATGCTTTAACCTATGAGCCACCAGGGAAGTTATTTTGATAAAATCTAGACTCAAATCAGTGTACTCTCCATTTTATTGCTTACCTAAATCAGTCCTATTAGGTTGTTAATAGATTTTTTTATATACCCAAATTTGATTTAAAAGTAAACTGTAGTTATTAAGCACTTAAAAAAAGAAATCCAGAAGCACATTTTTCCTGTGCAAATCAGTTATAAAGTTCAAAAGTGTTTCTTATGCTTTAAGACTCAGTTTTTCACTTTGTAAACCACATCTGTAAGACTTGGCACTTCTGCATTACTGTGTTTCATTTCTTCCTCTTTTTTTCTATTTTGGTTAAGAGGATAGTAGAAAAAGATTTTCTGGCATTCTTGTTCACTTGGTTAATTTGTACAAACTTCTGATTGCCAGTTGCTCAGATAACAAGTGACAAGGCAGAATTCTTGAAAGCATTAAAGTTCCTTAAACCTAAAGCTAAATCTTGAATACATTATTGAATTCTTTACCATCCTGATAGCTGGCAGATTGACAGCTGTACATTTGGCATGCTTTGGTTTTTGGTTCTGGGGGTATTTTTGGACTTTATTTTTCATTGCAGATTTATTTGGCAATATACAGTAAAATTTGTAAACTTGCATCAAGTTTATGAATAAAGAATCACTTTAAAAAAAAGCATCAGTTCTTTGGGACTCAGCTTTCTTTATAGTCCAACTCTCACATCCATACATGACTACTGGAAAAACCATAGCCTTGACTAGATGGACCTTTGTTGGCAAAGTAATGTCTCTGCTTTTTAATATGCTGTCTAGGTTGGTCATAACTTTCCTTCCAAGGAGTAAGTGTCTTTTAATTTCATGGCTGCAGTCACCATCCGCAGTGATTTTGAAGCCAAAAAGATAAAGCCTGCCACTGTTTCCACTGTTTCCCCATCTATTTGCCATGAAGTGATGGGACCGGATGCCATGATCTTAGTTTTCTGAATGTTGAGCTTTAAGTCAACTTTTTCTTTCTCCTCTTTCACTTTCATTAAGAGCTCTTTACTTCTTTGCTTTCTGCCGTAAGGGTGGTGTCATCTGCCTATCTGAGGTTATTAATATTTCTCCCAGCAATCTTGATTCCAGCTTGTGCTTCTTCCAGCCCAGCGTTTCTCATGATGTACTCTGCATATAAGTTAAATAAGCAGGGTAACAATATACAGCCTTGACGTACTCCTTTCCCAATTTGGAACCAGTCTGTTGTTCCATGTCCAGTTCTAACTGTTGCTTCCTGACATGCATACAGATTTCTCAAGAGGCAGGTCAGGTAGCCTGGTATTCCCATCACTTTAAGAATTTTTCACAGTTTGTTATGATTCACACAGTCAAAGGCTTTGGCATAGTTAATAAAGCAGAAGTAGGTGTTTTTCTGGAACTCTCTTGCTTTTTTGATGATCCAACAGATTCTGGCAGTTTGATCTCTGGTTCCTCTGCCTTTTCTAAATATAGCTTGAACATCTGGAAGTTCACGGTTCATGTACTGTTGAAGCCTGGCTTGGAGAAATTTGAGCATTACTTTACTAGGGTGTGAGGTGAGTACAATCGTGAGGTAGTTCAAGCATTCTTTGGCATTGCCTTTCTTTGGGATTGGAATGAAAACTGACCTTTTCCAGTCCTTTGGCCACTGCTGAGTTTTCCAAATTTGCTGGCATATTGAGCACAGCACTTTCACAGCATCATCTTTTAAGATTTGAAATAGCTCAACTGGAATTCCATCACCTCCACTAGCTTTGTTTGTAGTGATGCTTCCTAAGGCCCACTTGACTTCACATTCCAGGATGTCTGGCTCTGGGTGAGTGATCATACCATCATGATTACCTGGGTCATGAAGATTTTTTTTGTATAATTCTTCTGTGTATTCTTGCCACCTCTTCTTAATATCTTCTGCTTCTATTAGGTCCATACCATTTCTGTCTTTTATTGTGCCCATCTTTTCATGATATGTTCCCTTGGTATCTCTAATTCTCTTGAAGAGATCGCTAGTCTTTCCCATTTTATTGTTTTCCTCTACTTCTTTGCATTGATCTCTGAGGTAGGGTTTCTTATCTATCCTTGCTATTCTTTGGAACTCTGCATTCAAATGAGTATATCTCTTCTTTCCTCCTTTGCCTTTTGCTTCTCTTCTTTTCACAGGTACTTGTAAGGCATCTTCAGACAACCATTTTACCTTTTTGCATTTCTTTTTCTTGGGGATGGGCTTGATCTCTGCCTCCTGTATAATGTCATGAACCTCTGTCCATAGTTCTTCAGGCACTCTGTCTATTAGATCTAATCCCTTGAATCTATTGTCACTTCCACTGTATAATCATAGGGGAGTTGATTTAGGATGCAGTATGGAAGCAGGGCAAATGCTAGTAGGCAGCAAAATTTAGCCCCAAAATGTAGAAATTACTATTGAAAGAGTAATCAGAAATAACTTGTATTAGAAGAATAGTCACTTCCATTCTATAACAGTTAACATAAAATAATAACTCCAACACACAGAATGGGACAAAAAGTCTCATGCCTGGAGCATAGATGACTTTAATGACAATTTTACAAGCACTAGATTTTTTTGGAAATTAGTTGATTCACCACCCTTATGGCAGAAAGTGAAGGGGAACTAAAAATCCTCTTGATGAAAGTGAAAGAGGAGAGTAAAAAAATTGGCTTACAGCTCAACATTCAGAAAACTAAGATCATGGCATCTGGTCCCATCACTTCATGGCAAATAGATGGGGGAACAGTGGAAACAGTGTCAGACTTTATTTATGGGGGGCTCCAAAATCACTGCAGATGGTGATTGCAGCCATGAAATTAAAAGACGCTTACTCCTTGGAAGGAAAGCTATGACCGACCTATGTCGCATATTTAAAAGCGGAGACACTACTTTGCCAACAAAGTTCCATCTAGTCAAGGCTATGGTTTTTCCAGTAGTCATGTATGGATGTGAGAGTTGGACTATAAAGAAAGCTGAGTGCTGAAGAATTGATGCTTTTGAACTGTGGTGTTGGAGAAGACTCTTGAGAGTCCCTTGGACTGCAAGAAGATCCAACCAGTCCATCCTAAAGGAGATCAGTCTTGGGTGTTCATTGGAAGGACTGATGTTGAAGCTGAAACTCCAATACTTTGGCCAACTCATGTGAAGAGCTGGCTCATTTGAAAAACCCTAATGCTCGAAAGGATTGGGGGCAGGAGAAGAAGGGGATGACAGAGGATGAGATGGCTGGATGGCATCACCAACTCAATGAACATGGGTTTGTGTAGACTCCAGGAGTTGGTGATGGACAGGGAGGCCTGGCGTGCTGTGATTCATGGGGTCACAAAGAGTCTCAGATGACTGAGCGACTGAATTGAACTCAACTGAATAACTGATCTCCTAGATAGTCTAATTTCACCTACTTCCAAAAAGAAGGAACTGAATTCCTCAAACCAAATTCAAAATGAAACATTCTTTATTTGTGAACTTATTTTTAGAAATGAGAAAATTTTGTTTTCAGAAAAGCTGTTTGGAAAATGTTTCAAATTCACTCATGTTTCAAAATATAGAAGCAATTATTAAGATATTGCACTAGCTGAGGAAAAAATCAGACCTGAAGTTCAGTGTGAGAATGGACACTTCATACCTGGCCCCCATTGGTAATGGAGAATATCCGAGTGGTGCCTCCACATTGTTTCACATACCACAAGAACCACAGGGCAGACACCTCATGGGGTTCAGAGGTCACATTGATATTCACAAAGAGAGATGCAAACTGCCGAGCAGTCCTGGTCATAGAACAAGAGTCAGGAGTAAATACGTACATGTTTCACATTACATTATCTTTTAAAAACATAATTTCGTATGGTTAGAAATCATTTCTATGCCTTTAAAAAATACTCATGCACTCAGTCTCTGACAGAATGAAGATTTTAACTCTTGGGGAAAATAATTTTTTCCTGACTTGTTGGAAATTATGAGTTAGCTCCAAACATGCTAATCCCAGTGCAGTCTAAAAGGTTAATATGCTTGTCAGGGTTCATTGAGGATATGTTTTCATTTATTTGAACAAACTTCCTCTCCTCAACACCTCCACTGCCCCCACCCTGGTCCAGGCTACCACTGTCCCTCACCTGGGTTAAAACAGTGATGGCTACTCCTGGGTATCCCTACCTAGTCATATGACTACATCCCCTCATGATCTTTCTCTACATTCCAGTCAATTAAGTCTTTCCACAGTCCAAAACTAAGAAACAAACAAACAAAATAAACTAAAAATAAACACTCTGCTTGGTGGTGGTGGTTTAGTCACTAAGTCATGTCTGATTCTTGCAACCCTGTAGACTGTAGCCTGCCAGGCTCCTCTGTTCATGGGATTCTCTAGGCAAGAATAATGGAGTGGGTTGCTGTTTCCTTCTCCAACTCTTCAATGATGTTAACGGCAAAAGGCAAAAAGTCTTGTATATGGTCAATAATGTGTCTTGAGCTATCAGCCTCTCAAGTTCTGTAAACTCTCATTATATCATTTCCTCATGGCATCTTTATGGTCTAGGCATATATACTGTTCACTCATTGTTAAAAATATGTCAATCTCCCCATCTTGCAGGCCTTCATAAGCTGCTTCCTTTTCCATATACTGGGCGTGGGGGTGGGCATTTCCCACACTATCCAACCTTCACATCTCCCACCGTTATTTGTGGCCGGTTACTGGAAAATACCATGCCTCAATCATTCATCCTTCCATCCATCCCATCCACTGTGACTTATTCCTGAAAGCAACCATCCCTCCCCCTTTACTATTTTTCCCCATTACCATGGCTCGCTACTTCAACATCACCCCTCCTCACTAACCATTTCTCCTGTCTCCTTCATCCACTATGGCTCATTCCTGAAAGATACCATTCATTGCATCACCCACTTTTCCTGTCTTCCTCCATCACTGTGGCTCACCTGTGAGATACCAACACCTCACACCATCCACTGGTCCTGTTTCCAATTCATTGTGATTTATTCCTGGAACATATATCCTCCCCATACCCTGATCTTCACTTATCCACTGGGCTCATTCATGAAAGACACATCATCACCCAACACCATCCATCAGTCCTATATCCCCCATCAACTAACTCATTCCTTTAAGATACTTGGACAAAAACATCCTCCTCACCATCCATCCTTCCTGACAGCTTCCCACCATTAATTGCAGGTCATCATTGGAATATTCCATCCTGCCACATCATCCACCTTTCTCCATCTACTCCCATCCATGGTGTCTCATTTCAGAAAGATACCACCATTCATATCATCCATCCTTCCTTTCTCCACCATCCACTGCTGCTCATTCCTTGTTAATACCATCCCCTCCCACCATTCTCTTTTCCTCCCATCACTATGGCTCACTCCTAGAAGATACATCCCACCAAACCATCCATCCTTACTATCTCCCCCCACCCACTGTGGCTCACTTCTGGAAGATACCATCCCTTCATATCATACTCTTCCTGTCATCCATCAACTGACTTATTCTTGGAAGATACCTTCTCCCCACATTATCTACTCTTCCTGTCTCCTTCATCAACTGACTTGTCCTTGGAAAATACTATTTACACATACCATCCCTCATTCCTCTCTCCCCCATCCACTGTGATTCATTCCTGAAAAATACCATCATCTCACATAATATATCTCTTATATCTTCTATCAGTTGTTGCATTTCTCAAAGATACTATCCCCACAACCACACAACCTCCCCACCTTCCTGCATCCACTGTGGCTTATCCTGGAAGACGCCATCCCACCATATCATCCATCCTTCCTGTCTCTATCCATGCACTATGGCTCATTCTTGGCACATACCTGCCTCCCACATCATCCATCTTTCCTGTTTCCCCTGTCAACAGAGGCTCATAGCCAGAAGACACCATTCTGCTACACCATCCACTATTTCCTGTCCTCTGCACACAATATGGTTTATTCTTGAATATACCAACCCCACACACCTTCCACCCTTCCTGCCTCTCTCATCAACTGGCTCATTCTTAAAAGATACCATGTGCATGCACCATCTTTCATGTCTCCTTCCATCCTCTGTGGCTCATTCCTGAAAAATACCATCCCCTCACAGCATCCATTTTCTTGTCTCCCTCATCTACTGATTCATTCCTGGAATATACCATGTCCTCACACCATTCCCTCTTCCTAACTTCCCCATCCCATTACTCATCCTGCAAGATACCATTTACCTGCACTAAACACCCTTCCTGTCTTCCCCCACCCACTATGGTGCCTACAGTGAAGGTTCTTAATTCTCACAGCATCCACCCTTCCTGTCTTCCCGATCTATTATGGCTCATTCATGGAAGATGCCATTGTCTCACACCATTTATCTTTCCTCTTTCCCTCATCCATTAGGCACATTCCTGGAACATAGCTTGCCCTCACACCATCCATCCTTCCCTGTCCCTTACCACCCTATGTGGCTCATTCTTAGTTGATGTTGTAACTCATTTGTTTCAACAAGGAATCTTTCCTTCACCCTCAAGAGAGGTCAGGCTCCCCCATTGCAATCTCTCCTAGAATTATGTAATATGTGTATAATTCACAGTCTCTCCTGCTAAAAATATATCAACTCCATGAGGTTAGGGGCCATGCATCATAAGTTCACCACCATACCTCAGTGCTTCATGCAGTGCCTTCATACAACAGCCCCAAAATGCTGACAGAATGATCTGTAACTCAGTTAATAACACAGATTCTCATTGAAAACATAGAATTTATAGCTTTCATTAATATAGCCTAGCTTCCCTCTAGTTCTTTTATATTTATATGAAATTACTTTAACACCTTTCCAAATTGCTTTTGCAGCTGACCTCTATATTATCTGAAAACACAATTAATTCTTCTATGGCGAAGTGCACAATCCTTTCATAAAAAAAAGTTTAGCTTCCTTCACCTACTTTTCTTCTTATGTTTTAGATTCACTTCATGTTGAATCCTGCTCTGAGTGTCTCAAGGGCCCTTAAAGTCACTATTGTTGGAAAGGTCATTAACTTTCCCCTTATTTTTTCCTATAACTTATGAAGAAAAACTCTGAAGTTCAAGATAGGATAGGGATGATATGAAGGGAAGATAAAAAATACATTTTAAATAGTCAAGATTACTTTGTCCAGCAGATTTTTTCGATGAGATCTTTCATAGTCATCTTATCCCATTCCACTGCATGTGGGGCATCCCATGGTGCATCAGGTGGAATCTGCAGAGAAAGGAAGGCTGACATTTAGGTCTGATGGTTACTGCCCACTGGACTGCCAAGAGGCCCTTAGGCGAAACTCTGAAAACTGGTTTCTCTATGTTGGAATGTGTGATGCACATAGAATCCTATGTACCTATAGACATTGGTGTATACATACACTACATATGTACACTACGTACCCAGTGGTGGGTTTGGGATGGATAGCTCTTTGGATTCTATGCCCTAATGCTGTTGCCAAAATAATACCTAAATATATGCATTAATATAAATTAATATGTAATTATGATAGTCATCATCACAATTATTATCGAAAGCTAATGGAGGAGGGTATGGTAACCCACTCCAATATTCTTGCCTGGAGAATCCCATGGACAGAGGAGCCTGGTGGGCTACCATCCATAGGGTCGCAAAGAGTCAGACATGACTGAAGAGACTTAACATGCACACACGTGCCCACAACAGCCATTTTAAATTCCCAAATTAAGTTTGAGAGATGGATGTTATAGTTATTGAATTACTGATACTTAGTGAAAAAACACTTTGAGGAAATAAATCTTTCTCCCCTTCATTATCTCAGATGGCATAACATATGGATAAGATCACTCTAAATAGGATTCCCAGTAAAAATATGTCATATAAGTACTCAGTGGCATAGAGCTGAAAACACACAGGTACACACATTAGTATCAGAGACATGTGGGTTTGAATCCTGGTTCCCTTGTTGTATGATCTTGGGGAAATTATGTAACCCTTGGCATTGAATTTCTTCTTGCTAAAGCAGAAGTACTACCAACATGGCAGAGTTATTGTGTACATTGGAAATGATATGCATCAGTGCTCCCTGCACTGTGGAAGGATATTAAACATTTGCTATTGATTTCAGTCACAGGTTAAGGACAAGCTGCACACACACTTTACCTCTTTTCCCATGTTATCCATGGTCCGCCACAGGTTGTTGTAATCCAGATAGGCAATGGGATTCCATACTGGAGGGAAGGCACCCCGAAATGGATAAGTTTTTCCCTAAAAGCAAAGGATAATACATTAAATTAGGATGACATTCTAAAAATCTCAACCAGTCAACCTCAGACCCATTTTCAAAGAAACAGGATCCTCTACTGTGTCAAAAAGCAATGATGGACAGCACCTATACAAGACTCAAATCACAGTTAGATTATCAAGAATTCCCTAGTGTCATTTTAGCTGGTTTTGACTGATTTTTTTTTAGCTGCGTGGCTTGTGGGATCTCAGTTCCCTGACCAGGGGTTAAACCTGGGCCCTGTCAATGAAAACCTAGAATGCTAACCACTTAGCCACTATTTACTTTATTTCAGTTGTGTGATAGGCACTGTGCTACTGAGGGAAGGGTGAATCCTTAGGAAAAGAGAGCAGGTCTAGATTCTTCCTAAGGCTTTATTTTCTATTTTTTTTCTTTTTGGTCACACCATACAGCTTATGGGACCTTAGTTCCCTGCCAGGGATTGGACATGCCAGGGAATTCCCTTTCTTTCCTAATTGAATTCCTTTTTCTTTAAAACATTTTGTAAATCTTCATAAGGTCAAAACATTGTCTATTAATACATTTTGCACACAATTTCAATTTTATTGAATAGAAACATATTCAGTATTTGTAGAAAGCCTACTATGTGTACTGTGTGCACTGAACAATATTAAGAGCTGGAGTTTTAAAAAGGGCTCAAGTATGACTCCTGACCATCAAAGCAGAGACATGAGACAGAAGAGCATTAGCATTCATGGGCACACACTCACACACTCTCCAACTGAGTAAGACTACATGGCAGCCATTAAGTGACAAAGAAGTAATTTTCCCTTCCAGAGTAGCAAATTCAAATAACCTTGGAAGATTATGTGATCTGATTTCTTATCTGAAAATGCAGTGTTGTAGTGCTGCAAGACAACTTTTTAAGACTCCAAATCCTTTATCATCATCACTACCACCATCACCACCATTATTACTAATGCTGCTGCTATGTCCCTCCAGTCGTGTCCGACTCTGGGCGACCCCATAGACGGCAGCCCACCAGGCTCCCCCGTCCCTGGGATTCTCCAGGCAAGAACACTGGAGTGGGGTGCCGTTTCCTTCTCCAATGCATGAAAGTGAAAAGTGAAAGTGAAGTCGCTCAGTCGTGTCCGACTCTTAGTGACCCCATGGACTGCAGCCCACCAGGCTCCTCTGTCCGTGGGATTTTCCAGGCAAGAGTACTGGAGTGGGGTGCCATTGCCTTCTCCGATTATTACTAATAGTCATTAAGATCTTTTTCCATGCTTGGCACTGGCCTAAGCTATATGCATTGTCTCCTGTAATGTTCACCCCAACCCTCTGGAGGAAATAACTATTAATATTCCCATTTTACAAATGAGGAAACCAAAGCTTAGGGATATTAGCTAGAAAACAGTAGGGCAGAAATTTCCTGCTCCCACAGCCTTTGCTCATAAACAATAAGCTTTCCGGCCTCTTATATGATTGATGGAATGTTGAGATAGTTTCGTTCAAGAGACATCTTAAACTTCCTGACTAAAAGAAAGAAAACTCTGAAATGTGAACCTTATAAACCTTCCACACATCTTTTATGTTTCCAAGGAATAAACAAGAAGACTAAGAAGCTCAAGGGTAACAGGGTCAACTTTGGAAAAAGTGCAAGAATGTTCTGAGGGAAACTGGCAGACACAAAAATAACTATGCACAGGAGAGAGACTGGATTAAATAATAGACCACCGGCAGCCTTCAGAACAGTTGGCTCTTGTTGCAATTCTTCCCTTAATTGAAACTGTAAAAAAAAAATCTGTATTTTATACTCAAGTAATAGTCTCATACCAAACTTTGAAAAAAACTGAAATCCTTAAATATGCTTAATCATCAGGGGACATTAAGTATGATAAATAAATATGATAAGTATGATACCAACCAGAATAAGATTTCACACAAGGTCCTAAAGACCTTGTGGTGTGATCTTTGAACAACAAAGAAGAATGGCAGGAGAAGTGAAGTATTCAGGGAGTGAGAAGGTTCTAGCCTGACCGTCTTTTTTAGAAATGGGAGTCGTGGAATATTTTAAAAGAAGATCATAGAGGCCTGCCATGATGTTAATTTTTATCCTGTTGACAGAGGTACTAAGTTGATAAAAGATGTTCATGAGTTTCTCTCTTAGCAGTGTTTGGCTTCTTTGTTCTTATTCCACAGAAAATCTCAATGTGCTAAAGAAATGCATGTATGTGGGAACAGTCGTGTACCTCTTCCTTTCTCACCAGTCCCTGAAGGTTTATTTCCTCCATTGCCTGCTTCTAAACTAGACAGTTAAAGACTACTTTCTGCCTGGATAAATCCCTAAAATAGGGTGGTGGGAGGGCCTGGAGATGGCTCTTAGCTGGGGGAGAGCTGTTTGGGAATGCACCTTCACGTTATCTTAAATGTGATTCTATGCATGTGTGTGCGCTAAGTCACTTCAGTCATGTCCGACTCTTTGTGACCCCATGGACTATAGCCCGCCAGGCTCCTCTGTCCATGGGGATTCACCAGGCAAGAATACTGGTGTGGGATGCCATGTCTTCCTCTAGGGGATCTTCCCAACCCAGGGATTGAATTCCTATCTGTTACATCTCCTGCATTGGCACTTGATTCTATAGTTTTCTCCCCAAAGTGTCAGCTGTTTCTCAATCCTAAACCAAGAAATGCCTTTATAACCTAAGAATGTGAGGCAGGATCTCCTAGAATACTACATTTTCCAAAGAGCACGGCTACTGCTCTTTAAAAGCAAAAATTAAAAAAAAAATCTTGGGTAAAAGTCAAGTTAATTTTGTGCATATACTCTGAAACCTTTCTACCCTTTCTAAGTGGCTGTAATCTCTGTGCCTTTGACACAGCCAGAGTTGTTGATGTTCAGTAGAACGCAATGTCCCTGGAATTGTGCCCCAAGTACTTAAGTCTCCTTGAGAAACCACATCTTCACTCTACCAATGTTCATAATAAAGGGAGACTGTTGCCAGGAGACGATAGTTTGTTGTTGCTTTTTTTTTTTTTTTAAGTTTTTGGATGCTTGCCCAATTAAGGCAGGGGGAGGACGTTCTTAACACATCAATGTTACTGAGCAAGCGATTTAATGCTATTAAATTTTTATTATGAAATATGCTATATGATACAAAATTGATAGTTCAAAGAGAAATAATAGAAATGAACAACCACATGCACTCCGTCCAATTTGAGAAGCCTGATATCACCAGATATTTAGACATACACCATATGTTTCTCCCTAATCATGTCCAGTCTCTGCACAAGAGGGAGCCACTGTAGTGAATTTTGTGTCTAACATTCCTTTTCTTCCATCTCCCTTGTATACATACCTGCATGATACATTGCTTTGTTTTGCTTATTTTTGAGCTTTAGATAGACAGACTAAGACACATATCAATGTCCATTCTGGAGTAGTGAAAATGAATAAAGTATGAACAACACCAATCAACATGGATGTATCTTTAAAATATATCCATGAGGGAATTCCCAGGTGGTCCATTGGTTAGGATTTGGAGCTCTCAGTGCCAGGGCCTCAGTTCGATCCCTAGCTGGGGAACTAAGATCCCACAAGTTATGCAGCATGGCCAAAAACAATTTAAAAATATGCTGGTCAAAGAAGATAGTCAAAGAACATATAAAGTTTGAGTCCATTTACATAAAGCTCAAAAATAAGAGAGGAGGACAGTTGATGGCTCCTACATCATTCTTTATTGTTGAAAGAAAAGTGAAATTGAAAGCCGCTCAGTCATGTCTGACTTTTCACAACCCCATGGACTACACAGTCCATGGAGTTCTCTAGGCCACAATACTGGAATGGGTAGCCTTTCCTTTTTCCAGGGGATCTTCCCAACCCAAGGATCAAACCCAGGTCTCTTGACAGATTCTTTTCCAGCTGAGCCACAAGAGAAGCCCAAGAATACTGGAGTGAGTAGCTTATCCCTTCTCCAGGGGATCTTCCCGATCCAGGAATTGAACCAAGGTCTCCTGCATTGCAGGTGGATTTTTTTTTTACCAACTGAGCTATCAGGGAAGCCCAATAGCTTTATTGTTGGTCCTATAAAATTAGCCAGAAAGTAGCATTTACCAGTTCGCATGGTGGTGAGTTTCAGCTCTGTACTTTTAATATTTAGTTGAACAGAAGGGAATCAGTGTTATTAAAGAGTATCATAGGCCACTGAGGGAAGCTGACAAATATTTTTCTTTAATCATCTTGAAAATAAGCATATATGTTCTGGATTGATTTAGGAACATGTCTGTGCAACCCATATGAATTCCTTGGCACCTTTCTAGTCTCACTATTTTGTGACCAGCCTGTATGAGAAATCTTTTGGTGGTTTAATTTTCTATAGTTCATAATAATGCTTTAAATAAAGAAATTATCTAAAAAGAGACCAATTAAATAGGATTGTGTTGTATTAGTAGTTTAAAAAATCATTTTCTACCTCTTTTCATATGCATGTAGCCAAACTCTTTTCAAACGTTATACATAGTGCTACTTTACCTAGGAAAAGCCTTCATAATTTACAAGGAAACATCTATCCTATCTTATTTCCCTCTCTTTTTTTTGGCCATACCACGAGGTTTATAGGATCTTAATTCCCAAGGGACCAGGGATTGAACCCAGGCCTTCCCCAGTGAAAGTGTGGAATCCTATCCACTGAACTGCCAGGGAATTCCCATATCTTATCTTAATATATTGGTTCTCCCAAGTGGCATTCTGGTTCCTCTGCTCTTATTTGTAAGACCTTCTCTTCTCTGATCTGCTCACTCTCCCAAGGTCCAATCCTCAGCCTTTCTTGGCCCAACCATTTCCCTGGGGAACTCATTCATCATTTGGATTTGTTATTATTTTATTTGCACAGCATTATGGCCTGCATTTTTCATGCCTCTGCTCCCTCTACCTCTTATACAACTTCAAGGGCCAGCAGCACATTCTTAAGTTCATGACCTCATTTTCATCTTATGCTCAGCACCCCCTCTCAGGACTTGTACAGCTAACACAATGGGCACTTGAGTTGGGCAATCTCATCCCTGGAAAAAGAGAATCACTAAATTCAGGTATAAATGATACCATAACATCAAGAATAAAAGGTTTTAAATGCATAGTTATGCCATCTTTCCCAAGGGACTCTAAGTATATACAAACATTACAAATAAAGCAATTAATATAGAAGTAATATGAGTTCTTCTGGAGGTTCTTGCGTAAGTAAAGATAATTGACAGGGCATTGAAAAATATTTTTCCTCTTTCACAAATGCTATTAACTCAAGAGAACTAGGCAGTTAGAAAAAAGATGAAAATATTGCATTGTGAAGATGAGTGGCTGTTTTTCTTTCACAGTTTTACTAAGATATCAGTCACATACTCTACAGTTCATCCATTTTAAGTGCACAATTCAATGCTTTTTAGTATATTCAGAGTTGTGAAACCATCATCACAGCTAATTTTAGAACACTTTCATCAACCCAAGAAGAAACCCTTATTCATTAAAAGTTACTCTCAATTTTCTCCTATTCCATTTTGAAGAACTGTCAAAGTATTTCGCAAAGCAGCTGCCACCAACTTACATTCCCACCAGCAATGTATGAAGGTTCCAATATCTCCACATCCTTGCCAACACTTGTTATTGTCTGTCTCTCTGATTATAGTCACCCTGGTGGATGCAAAGTGGTATCTCATTGTGGTTTGGACTTACATTTCCTTAATGACTAATGATAGCCAAAATCAAATCTCTCTTGGTGAGTGGAAGGTCATATTGTTGAGTCCATACATTGTCTCCATCCTTGATGCCATGGATGCCATTTTGTATGTGGGCTCACTGAGCAAGTGATAGAAGAAAGAGATGATATAATGGCTTTGTACTCTGTCAACTTGTTAAGGCAGAACTGGATTTCTGAGTTTTGTTTCCTATGTATTTCTGGTTAGGATAGTTACAAGAAAGATTTTTATGGGAAATCTAGAGAGTAAAAGCGAAGTAGCCACTCCTTTTGGGGGTCACACACATTGCTGTTGATTTTCATGGCATGAGGGCCTGCAACTATTCCACGCTTCTGGGATCCTCCTTCACCTTCTCCAACTCTTAGGCCAGGTTGTATTTAGCTCTATGATGAAGAATCCTGGCTTCTGCAAGACATCCATAGTGTTAAGATCAGAGGCAACAAAGACTAATCTGGACTCCAGCTCATACTTGTGAGTTCTAGCTTGTTCTTGCTTTTCCCCATTATACGTCTATCTTCCCTTCCTGACTGCCTGCCCTTCAAACTCCAGCATCAGATGCAAAGACTTATTTCCCCACAGTTAGGTAAGGCCAAATCCCTATAATAAATCCTATACTCAGGTTATCTCACTGAACCTTGACTGATAAGGCTGGTATCCTAAGGATGGATCATCTTTTACCTGATTATTGAAGCTTACTCTGCAACAGATGCTCAATGGTCAACATCCACTATGGGACATAAGGGCAACCCCAGCCAATGAGGAACATGGATAAATTCTCTCAGCTTCTCTGTTCCTTTTTTTTTTTAGCTTCTCTGCTCTTGGTGGGGCAATTCTTTGGCATAGTCCACACAATTTCTCAGGTAGAACTAAAGGGAACTGAGCCTCAGTTGCCCACAGCTGTAACAATTCATTAACCCTTTATTGGCATTTATTTCCTTCCCTTCTACAACCCAGCCTACACTTCAGGTTCTACCTACGGAGGCTGGTAAAGTGCTACATTGAGATCTTTTGGATATTTTGAGTGATACACACTCCAGTAGAAAGTGTACAGGGGAAATGTATCTTATACCCAAGTCTACATAAGTTGATTATTAGTGTTTGGTGTGTCTAGTACTTGAGTGGAATAGCTGAGACATTAGAGGACCCTTTTGAGAACATTTTCTTTGGGGGCCTCAAGTTTTTAGAGAAAGGTACTCTTCACTGTTAACCGATTTGATCTAGAAAGATCAGTATCACTATCTCTAGTCTGACTCTGGGGCTTTGGTCCCTGTTGAGGAATGCTTCTCAACCAGGATTGACTGTGCTTCCCACGTTATACATAGCAATGTCTGGAGACAGTTTTAGTTGTCATAGTTGGTTGGGGGTTGCTGCTTGATAGCCTACAATGCACAGGACAGCCCCATTACAACAAAGAGTTATCCAGCTCCTAAAGTCAGTAGTGCCCTGGTTGAGAAACTCGGCTGTAGAGTAATACACATGTGAATGAATATCATAAACTTTTCCAGAATCCAACCCTTTCCATTTGCAGGATTCCTGGATTTATAGCAGAAGTTGCCTCAGAATAAATCAGGGTACAAATTACAGGGATCCTGCCATCAGGCCTATTAATCAAGGGTATGTGGGCAGGCAATCTATATTTTAAACAAATCCCACAGGTTATTCTAATATTCACTAAAACTTGGGTTTTATCACATTATAGTGTTTGTGTAAAATTCTTCTTATTCATTTAGCCATGCATGCATGCATGCTAAGTTGCTTCAATTGTGACCAGCTCTTTGCAACCCTATGGTCTGTAGCTCACCAGACTCCTCTGTCCATGGGAGTCTCCAGGCAAGAATATTGGAGTGGGTTGCCATGCTCTCCTCCAGGGGATCTTCCCGACCCAGGGATCGAATCCAGGTCTCCTGTATTGCAGACAGATTCTTTACCATCTGAGGCCCCAGGGAAGTCCCATAATGCTCTTATACAATAGTATAGTGTAAATATAACTCTTATATGTAATGAGAAACAAAGTTGTGTGGCTCACTTTACTGTGGTATTTTTGCTTCATTGCAGTGGTTCTAGAACCGAACCTATAGTGTCTCTGAGGTATGCCTGTGTGTGCGTGTGTGTGTGAGTGTGTCTAATTTGTTTAAACCCAGCTGGTACCTGGCAGTGGCAGAACCAGAGTTCATGTCTCCATGCTTTTGGTTCAGACTCCCCTGGCCCCCAACTCTGTGTCTCAGTTTCAATGTCGGAAAGATTGGACCTGCAAAGCCACTGAGCTGGATCCTCCACTGAGAACCTATTAGGATGTGCTTCCATGCCTAGAGGTTGTAGGCCTGAGTGAATACTGATCTGAGAGGGACACGATTCCAAAGATCTCACCTAGCTGCCTGTATCAGAAACCACTTTAGCTTCCTCTGAATGCACTAGAGCACTTTGTTCATTTGTTCAAAGCCCTTTGCCATTCCCTACAATGTATTAAACTGAGTAAAGTACATGTCTTACCTTCTGGACTAGTCTCAACACACCTGAGAAGAAGGGCTATGTTGCATTTCCTACAATGCTTTGTATTATAAATACCAAGGTTCCAAGAAATGCTTGGAAATCTTGCTTTTTTATATCCCATCTCCTATCACACTTAGTTCCCTTAGTCCCCAGAAAGGATTCACTCTCTTCTTATGCAAATGACCCCCTCTTTTCCCAACTCAGACAACAGCTTCAAATGAATTCCAATTTGGCACTGATTTCTCCTTATCAATTCACATGCATAGCTTTTTAAAAATAACCATAATCAATATTACCATTGGTAGTAATTACTAAATCTAGTAAATTACCATCAAAGTTACTATAATTCACTATGTGTAAGGTGCTAAAGAGAAGAGAAAGATGAAAGACTCACTTTCTTAGGGAACCTAAATCTCTAAACACATTTATGTTAGCATTTCTCACTCTGATCTTTCTTGATGCTATATGAAAATAAGTTCCATGGCCATAAATCTGGAGAATGCCGACTTATAGTTAAACAGCTTAAAAAATACTGCTAGCCCTCATAATACTTCTAATTTGCTAATGGACATCTTGGCTCTCAAAGACAGGCTTAAAATATGGAGCACTTCCAAAATTTATCCAACCAACAAACTCCCTCTTTTGCAAAGCATTTTTGGAAATAAAATCACTTGGAAAATATTCCCTTAGGCATGCTTTCTTCATATGCTGGCTGTCACTGGTAGGGGCCTGAGAGAACACAGGAAAACATAGGCTTGAAAGAAAACCCAAAATAACCAGAATATTTATTTTCCAAATGCTACAAATGGGAATAAATTCTTATGCATACCTCTGCTAGACAAAAGACACATAGTTCTACAACACTGAGTCAAACAGGAGAAGTCAGATGAAGTTGTTAGGGGAACCACTGACTGAAACCTCCTGCCCTGGCCAGATCTGACAGTAAGCACATTCAGGAGGCATCTGACAATAGGAGGTCCTGGTAAGGAATAAGAAACTAAGAAGCTACTAACAACTGGAAGAACTGGGAAAGGTCAAAAGGAAGGAAGAGACTCCAGTCCATATGTCCTACCAACCTCCCAGAATCCTCCTTGCTGGAATCCATCTCGACTGAGCAATGCGTGTGCCACCAGGAAGGACCCTGAGTCAGAATGATTGGCCAGGGACAACCCACAAACTAATCCCATCACTATAAAACCCAAGATTTCTAGCGTGGCAGAGAGTTTCTCCTGGATTCCCTGCCATTCTCTGCCTGGGTGCCCCTTTCCAATAGTCTCCCTCTTTGTCAGCATGTGTGTCCTCGGACAATTCATTTA
This sequence comes from Antilocapra americana, assembly GCA_007570785.1. Taxonomy (NCBI): domain Eukaryota; kingdom Metazoa; phylum Chordata; class Mammalia; order Artiodactyla; family Antilocapridae; genus Antilocapra; species Antilocapra americana. The sequence goes on along the minus strand of ML664653.1, from coordinate 592,126 downwards.
GAAGTGTGAGACAGGAGCCCACTCTCAGGCCCTGGAATGTTTCCTCCTTCCTGCAACAAAATCACTTGTACATCTAGCTAAAACTGCAAGGGCTCTGTGTTGAGACTCAGGTCTGGATCTCTGCTTCCCTGGGAACAGGGCAGTACAGACAGAAAGTACAGCAGAGCAGGTTGAGAAAGTTAAGGGCAAAACAGAGCTTCTTGCCAGATAGGCTGTTAACTGAGAAAGAAAAGTGTAGTTGCTCAGTCGTGTCTGACTCTTTGTGACCCATGGACTGTAGCCAACCAGGCTCATCCATCCATTGAATTTTCTAGGCAAGAGTACTGGAGTGGGTTGCCATTTCCTTCTCCAGGGGATCTTCCTGGCCCAGGGATTGAATGCAGGTCTCCCGCATTGCAGGCAGACACTTTACCATCTGAGCCACCAGGGCTTTCACTTTGTATATCCTAGTGACTGGGTAGAGCCAGCCCTGCCCCTGTACTGGGTGGAGTTTCATCTGTGATAGCTCCTGCACTCAGGCTGGTAGAGATGTGATGAGGGCTTGCAGTGGGAGGGAGGGTGGACCAGAAACCATCAGATTCCTAGCACAATCTCTCTAACATTTGGACATCAGAGAAGTATTTTTTTAAAAAAAAATCTATCAATTGGGGGAAAGTCACAGATATTCAGGACTTCTCGGGTGGGTGCCCAAACAATTATGTGGATTAGTGAGTGATTGCACCCACAGCCATGCCCCAGGGTGTACTTTATCACCTGCTGCTGGTCAGGAAGTGTGAGCTGATGGTGATTTCCTACCATGTCTCTAAAGCCTGATGTTTTTTTCAGAGCCGTTTATCTGCTGGATATGGCTGTGGAAACTAGGCCACTGGGTACTTTGGCAAACACACAAAATTAAATCTCAGCCTGAGGTTCACTGTGTATCATCTGAGTCTGACAAATTACATGAGAGCTATGGGAATGAAAGCAAATGTACTAATAGTTTGGTAATTGTTCTCTTTGTTTGAAAAACCTGACGTAAGCAAAGTCTTTGAAATGAAGAGGCCTCTGCTCAATAGCTTTTGCGAGCACAGTATTCATTACATTTAACAATAATTAACACTCAAATTTTCTGTGATCCCACCTAGAATTTTCTTCTTCCAGTTGCACCAAATCCAATCACAAGGCAAAAAATACATATGGGAGAATGGCATTGAAACATGTTAATTATCATATGTGTAATCAATCGCCAGCCCAGGATTGATGCTTGGGGCTGGTGCATCGAGATTTCCCGGGGGGAGGGAGGAGGGAGGGAAGAGGGAGGGGGTTCTGGAGGGGAAGCATATGTAAACCCATGGCAGTTTCATGTCATTGTATGGCAAAACTAATAAAAAAATACAATAAAGTGCTATGAAAACAATACTGGACCATTCAAATATAAAGTATTAATGTTATTTTCATTATTCATTTTTTTTTCAGTTCCAGGTTCTGTGTTTACTAAGAGTAGTTACCAACTAGGCTTTCACATCTGCCTATCTGTCTGTTTGTCTCTCATTCACTTCTTGTAGGACTTGGAACCAAATACTTGCGTTCTTATAACTGAACAAGACGCTATGGGGCCTTCCTGAGACGGGCCTTCCCCCATAACTTCTGCTTTAGATCCTCTCAGAAGTACCTAGATAATGGTACTTGATGCATGTTTCCTGAGTTGTTTTACAGATGCTAAAAACTTCCCCCTTTCTTAGAGTGGGAAATGGTAACCCGCTATGGTATTCTTGCCTGGAAAATTCCATGGACAGAGTCTGGCGGGCTACAGTTCCAGGGGTTGCAAAGAATCAGACACAACTTAGTGACACACACTCTTCAACAATGGAAGATGTTAACTACTTGAGCACCAGAAGCATATAGTCCCAGGCCTTGTGTTAACCCCTGTGACACCACCCTGCTACTTCACCATCAGCCAAACAGAGAACTGTACACAAACTGGTCACAGACCCTGTGCCTCCCTCTCCTTCACCTGGCTTTTAAAAGTGCTTTTTTGCCAAAACCCTTCAGGAGCTCAGGGGTTTTTAGGGCATGAGCCCACCCGGCTCATTGCATGGCCTTGCAATAAACCTTTCTCTGCACCAAACTCCGACCTTTCAGTTTGTTTGGCCTCATTGTACATGGGGCACACAAACTCACATTAACGTTCTTACAACTTTCTCCAATCTCTAAAGTGAGGATAACTGTCACTCACTGAGATCCACTAGGTTTTCAAAAGGTATTTGTTCCCTGAGTTTGAGATACAAGTGAAAAGGCTTGGAGTCCACACCTGAGACAGAGGGCTATTGATCCTGTTAAGTGGCAAGACAGGGCAATGACAGAAAAGACTTTCTGGCTGGGACAGTGGGACAAGAGAACTTTCCCTTCTTCAGGAGGCTCAAGATGGACAAGATTTTTAAAAAGTTAAAAAATTCAGGACCTTGGGGTTGCAAAGAGTTGGACATGACTGAGTGACTAAACTACACTGAATGATTAAGCCTTTTGGTTGGGATACTTGGGTGTGTGCTCTGGGGTAGGAATAGGTGCTACTGAGGGAGGAAGTAGAAAGCAAGGAGTGGGGAGGCATGGGGAGATCTCTAGCTGGAAACTACATTCTGTCCTGAAAGGTCAGAACCTCCAGGAGTTGGGTAATCATGGAGACTAGAACAGTCTCTCTTGAGGAAGCTGCTTCTGTAATGTTTCATTCTATTCACAAGTTTTTGCCATTAACCAAAATGCCAGAGTTCCACTTGAAGAGGTAATTGAGAAGTCCCATAGCCTCAGTGAGAGAAAAGCTTTGTGTGTGACCTATTGCCCTTTCTATGCTGCCAGTGAAGGCCAGTCCAAGGTGGGTGGGTGATTCTAGACCATTCTCAGTGAATGGCTAGAAAAATGATTTGTGTAGTGATTTACTTCCTATTAAAAATGGAATCGGGAGGGAGGTGGGAGGGGGGTTCTGGAAGGGGAACACATGTATACCCATGGCGGATTCATGTCAATGTATGGCAAAACCAACACAATAATGTAAAGAAAATAAATAAAATAACAAAGAAAGAAAACAAAAATGAATGAAAGGAATATGAAAAATGAATGTACTTAATGTTGCTGAATTATACACCTAAGTAGGTTAATATGGTGACTTTTAGGTTATGCCTATTTTATCGCAATTTAAAAAAATTAATGAAAGGGGAAAATCTAATAATTAATTTGAATTTGCTGTATATTGGACTGTCACTTAAACTGAGTAG
>ML664653.1:519510-555507 GCA_007570785.1 Antilocapra americana | reverse complement strand
GGAAACAGTGGAAACAGTGACAGACTTTAATTTTGGGGCTCCAAAATCTCTGCAGATGGTGACTGCAGCCATGAAATTAAAAGACGTTTGCTCCTTGGAAGAAAAGCTATGACCAACCTAGATAGCATATTAAAAAGCAGAGACATTACTTTGCCAACAAAGGTCCATCTAGTCAAAACTATGGTTTTCTCAGAAGTCATGTATGGATGTGAGAGTTGGACTATAAAGAAAGCTGTGTGCCGAAGAATTGATACTTGCAAAGAACTGACTCATTGGAAAAGACCCTGATTCTGGAAAAGATTGAAGGCAAGAGAAGAAGCAGGTGCTAGAGGATAAGATGGTTGTATGGCATCACCGACTCCATGGACATGAGTTTGAGCAAGCTCTGGGAGTTGGTGATGAACAGTGTAAATGAGTATCTGGAAGAAAGACTCAAATACTGATTTAAGTTAGAGTAGGATATCAATATGAAGGATGATGAAAACCATTTCCAAAATACAACATGGAAGAAAAAACAGCTTTGAGAAAAAGAGGTCCAAAAGAGAAAGCTTAAGCCAGACCCTTGAGCCAACTACACTGAAAAAGATATTGGAAGATAGATCATGCATAACTTAATCCAACCTCTAATTTTTCAGATGACAGACCTGTGATTCAAAGATGTTAAGCTGCCTTAATTCATAAGGCTAGATGACAACAGATTAAAAACAGATCATCCAAAGGAAAACACAAATTGTTGATAAAACTGCAAAACATTTTTCAAATAAAAGGATAAAGCAGTCCTAACAATCAACTTGTCTCAAACACTTACAACATTTAAAATGTAACTTGACTTCTTTTGATTCATTTTATGCAGTTCTAAACACTTTAATTTAAAATGAATAGTAACTGTCATTATGAAATCCATCTATCTCATACATGCAAGGAATTCCCTGGTGGCTCAGATGGTAAAGTGTCTGCCTGCAATGCAGGATAACCAGGTTCAATCCCTTGGTCAGGAAGATCCTCTGGAGAAGGAAATGGCAGCCTACTCCAGTATCTTGCCTGAAAAATCCCATGGACAGAGGAGCCTGGCAGGTTACAGTCCATGGGGTCGCAGAGTCAGACACGACTGAAGCAACCTCACTTCACTTCATACATGCAGCAAGTGTCATTTTCAAACCAGTGCTGATTGGATGTCTACACTCTTGCAAACCCCTGCATGTGATATGAAACTGCAATATTACCTCAGTTTGGGGGAGTATACCTGCATTTAAATACTGGCCAGATTTATCATATGTAAAATATGTGTATGTCACACCTGCACAAAGGCTGCATGACCCACTATTTGCCAATAACAGACTTCCACATTTACTTTTCTCAACTATTGGTCTCTGTGATCCAATTATACTATAGTTATTCTATACTTCTATAATTACATTATTATACTTAGATCTATTGTTTTATGTTTGTTTGAGTTTTTTGTTTGTTTTTCCTTTTTGGCAATGCCACAGCATGTGGGATCTTAGTTCCCCAGCCAGGGATCAAACCCTGCAGTGCGAGCACAGTCTTAACCACTAGACTGCCAGGGAAGTCCTTAGATCTATTGCTAAATATATTTTTCACATTAGCCAAGAATTATGTATAGATTCACATAAGTTAGTATTGGCCAAATGCTAAAACTGCATATTAAATGTCAGATAAACCCCAAAGCCCATTCAACCATGAAGACATCAAAAAATCAGAATCAAATAAATTTAATTATTGCATTCTTTGTTCACCATCAAAAGTTAATAAAGTCAAAGAATCGTAGCTTAGAGGAAAAAAAAAAACAGGGGCAAAGAAGTGGTACTGAGAGGCAGAAAATGAATGCTTAAGTTTCAGTGAACCAGAGAGTATCTAAATAACCAAGGCATGGAAACTAAGTGGCATATTTTTTATTGCAAGCTTTTCTTAATCACTATAAAACCATACAGTATGTGTTGCCAAGTTCTGGGTTAAAATGCCTAAAACACTGCTAGCAGAAATGATTCTTCATGGTGGTGTAGCTCAACAAAACGGGTAACTGTGGTATGTTGTGGACTCGGTGGCAGGATTCAGAACGTTAGTCAATCTTCTTGAGAAATGACTTTTCTGTTTCCAGTGGTAAGAAAGATTCCATCCTTGCTGCTCTTACACAGCACAACATTCTGAGTGGCTAGTGCTCTCAAGTCTTTTAGTGGAGCTCTGCTTGTGGATATAAATATAGGGAGGTTCTGTTACTTAGTCACTATTTAGAAATACCTCTCTCTACAAGACACTTGAAATTTAATCTAAAAAACAAAAAACAACCAAAACATGGAAAGACTCTAATCACCCAGGACTATCCAGTGGTATGATGAAAGTGCTTTCACTGTGTCCTGGCTAACCATGGGGCAGACATGACACACTAGGGTGATCTCAGCGACTACCAGGATCACATCACTAGAGGCACAGCAGGCAACTGTTTTCCTTCCCTGGAACTCTTGTCATAGGTTTAAATTAAACACTGCTCATATGTGGCTTAGGGCTTCCCGACTCTGTATCTGTACTCCTTTGGACTCTCTAGTATGTCTTTTTTCTATTCTCTTATCTCTACCTGTTAAAAATCCTACTTATCTCTCAAGGTCCTGGCATTTTGTTCAGATTCATAATATTATTATTTCTCTCATTGTATGAATGTCAATTATTTTCTCATTTGGTTACTGCTCACCAGAGGGTGGGGCACTGTATGAGCTGGGATACTTGTTATTCCTCTTTATGAGCTGGGACACTTGTTATGCCTCTGTATCTACCTCTAGCCCTGTGATCTGGTAGGCATACGGTAGCAGCTCCCAAAATGCCTGAACGAGTTTCCAGGCCCCAGAGTCACCCCTGCTCATGATGAACTGCTTTCAGGAGTACAGCATTCTCTTTCCCTAGATGTGTTTGTTTAAAGCAAAAGCCAGGAGATGCTGCAGAGATGATTAAAATCTTAGGGGACTGGACTAGACTGTCTTTTAAAAAATCCTTTGGCCCAAAGACTCTGAAGTATTCACTGTCCCCTGGAGGTGGGATTTTTTCCCCTCTCTTTCCCTTTTATTCTCTCTTCCTAAAGAGAGCTAATTCAGAAATTCCCAGGGGCGAGATTTTATAATCTTACACCACTGGGTTTCTGTCATTTGCTTTATGTGTGTTGGTTCGTGAGTAAGAACTAGCATGTAAAGTCAGTGACTCAACTGCTATACTTAAAATAACATGTAGACATAGGACATAAAATAGTTCCGATGGTCAGATATAGATTACAAGCTCCACAAAAGAGAAAAGTCAAGGAGAGGCAAAAGGATCAAGCAAAAGGGCTTTAATCGGGTATTGAAGAATGGATAGGATGCAAATGTTCAGAGAAGCACTTCTGTGTTAAGAAAAACAAAAACAGGGAAGGACCAGAGGAACAAAATAAACATGGTATAGCACTGAAGACAAGACAGCAGTGTGACTAAAGCCATGTTGGGGACAGAGGGAAATGCTACTTGTCCAACAAGGTGGGACTAGATACGTGTGTGGGGCGGGGAGCTTGAGAGGCTGGCAATAGACCACTGAATGTCTTGAGCAGAACAAGCTGATAAAGAAGCATTTTTAAAAAATCAAGTCTGGGATGGACACGAAGGGAGACCCCAAAGGGTGGTCATTAGGAAGATGGTTAAAACCTGGTTACTCGAAGGGGTTAAGGGTCCTTCCTGAAGATGGCAGACATACAAAAGAGGAAAGAGCTCCAAGGAGGAGTTAGAAGGATCTGTTGACTGGCTATAGAAGATAAAACAGAAGGAGTTCCCAAAATGATGGAAAGGATAGTGGTGCCAAGAACAGAGTCCAGGAAGTGAGTAAGAGAAGCTGGATTAGAGGACAAAGAGGCTTTGGAACACGTTGACTATGAAGTAAGAATAAGACAGTCAACTCTGAAATATAAATATCCAAGACCAGACAAGCTATGGGACAGGATCTGGGACAAAGCAAAGGATTCAAACTGGAGACTTGAGACCTTTGTGCAGATAAAGTGAAAGGTGAGGTCCTAGAATGAAAAAGAGACGGGGAGAGTGCATACGAGCCTCAAAGTGATGAATAATTGAACCTTGAGGCCATTTCAAAACCAAAGGTTGCAAGAATATGGGCCCAGTGAAAGGACTAGAAAAGGAGCAATCAGTGTAGGATAAAAATTCAGGATCTGATGATGTCACAAAAAGCATGAAAGAAGTTTCAGAAAGGACTTGGTGATGGATGACAGATGATGGATGAAGGGCCAGAGCATATTGAAGATACCATAACGCTGCTTACAAATGAGTAGGAAGGGTTGCCCCTTCTCAATTAAATACATAAAATTTAACTGGTGAGTTGCAAGAAAATGGGATCTTGTGGCTGGAAGACATGCTCTGTTCTATGATTTTTAATGACAAAAGGGAGACACATTAAGATGTTGCTGTTCTTTGTCCAGAGATAGTTATAAAAAGGAAAGGTAATTCTATGCATATGGATTACTTTTGAGGAATTTAGGATTTGTATGCTTTGGAGAGCTATTTTGTTATATAACAGCAATAATGCAGCAGATGCAAAGTATTGGCCATATATTATAAGTATGTATATGTGTGGCACACTAAAATGTACCAGTTCTGACAAGAGTTTTAAGAAATATCTGAAAGCATTTAAAACTGGTATGGAGACTATTAAGTAACTCATGGGATACTCCTAAGAACACACAAGGATGATGTGTTTCAGAGCTCAAGAATCATTGTGAAGTAACGCCTCTCACTTGCTTGGGAAACACCCCATCTGTGTGCAGGATTTATCCTGAGCTAGACTTACATCTACTTTCATTTTAGTTGTGAAGGATCTGGCAAGACACCACAGCCAGAAAGCAATGTTTCTGGTCAGTTTTGGTATTAAAATCAAATCTGACTGATAACAGATGATATTAAAGGAATTCCAGTGCCTTTTCCACTGTCACTGATGAAGTGGAAGTTGGATTCTGGAATAGGAGTGTGAACTACCGTGCAAGAAATACTCTCTTCTTCTCACATGTGGAAATGAACAAAGTAATAACTCTTAGTGACTATGGAAAGATCCAAAATTTGAGGCGTCTAAAGCTTACATAATTTGGTTGCCTCTTCAAGAAAAAAAATGCAAAATTATAAATACAAGATTCAGTATGAAACTGGTTATTTTTTTAGGATGAGAACCAGAAGGGACCTGCAGTTTTAAGGCTGTAGAAGCTTACATCAGCTACATGGTAAATCCAATTCTGTTCATGACCAACTACTTTGAGTAAAGTGTGGAAAGGGAGAAGACCAGAGAAAAAGTAAAAGACAAAATGTTCCTTAAGGGATACTAGAGCACAGAACAAGAAGAAGACAGGCATAAAATCACAGTAAGAACCCTAAACTGTGAAATATGGATGATATGGAGATGAGGAATGGAGACGGAACTCCTAGTCAATTTACACAACACATTATCATCATCTTTATTTTCCAGAGATGAACAATCACATGGCTTATCTAGGAGGCTTGCATACAAGAATCAGGCTTTTAGAAACACCAGTCCACTTCGTTGCAGGCACTCAACAAGTGTTTGCTGAATGAATAAATAAGCTAAATAATGAATGAAGGGGAACAAGAGAAATACTTTTTCATACTCTCAACCAAGATCTGCTTTCCTAATGCTCTGACATACATGTGTGTTTTTGCTGGCCCTGACTGGAGTTGTCAGAGCAATAGTCAAGTCAGTCTCTTCCCTGGTGTTTAAGAATGTTACCCAAAACAGGCCAAGTCAAAAGCTATCTCCAAGCAAAATTCATCTGTAAGCATGTTCAGAGTCTCCTCAAAAGGATTATACATAAAAATGGTTGCTTGGAGGCACCCTACTTACTCCCTCCCACCTCATTTCTCCCTCCTTCTAAATTAGATCCTGCAGGTATATTTGAGAAACGATTAACGGCCTCCCAGGTCGTGGACAGACTAGTGTGGGACTCTATCTAGTTATGAAACACAATTCTTAAAATTCAAACATTTTACCAATATGATATCATAAGTGACAATTTAATGTGTCAATCATGATGAGGTTTCCAGGAAGATCCGAGGAAACTTCCTACACCACTCAGTTGGTCAGCTACAAACCCAAACCAGGACTAGAGGAAAATAGGCTTGCCAGCTGCCTCTTAACAGGGCAAGATTCAGGCGGTGGAGAAGGACATAAACAGGGCATTCCCTTATCTGCCCGCAGCCCTTGCTTCACAGAGGGATTCCCTTTGAGCAATAAATGACCTACACTTTCCGTGAGTTCTAAAAATAAAGGCGGGGGGAGTAGGTTAAAACTAAGAGCCCATCTTTCTTCTCCTGCCCCCAACTTAAAAAAAAAAAAAAGAAACCTTTTCCTAAAAGATTCTTCCTCCTTCTTCTCCAGTTACCAGATTTTCTAAGGAAAAGTGCTTGGAGAATAGCAGGACTGGAACAACACTATTACTACCTCGATACTACAAAAATCCATAAACTGATGTTCTGTTTGAGGCAAAGGGCGTGAAATCAGGCAGAACAACCACCGCCGGAATTAGGAGTAAGGGTCTCACGTGAGAGAAAACCATTGTCACTTTCCCAGCTGGGTGACATGACTTTGCAGAGTTACCTCCGTTTTTAGGTTTTGTAAAATAGGGACGAATAGAGTACCCACCTCACAGGACCGCTGAGGACTGAGAAAATCCACGTAAACTGCTAAATGCAACTGCACGGCAAGAGCTAATTAAATATTAGTATTTCGTAGTAGTAGTAAAAATTATTGTGCCTGCCTCCCCCAGGTCACACCACCGGCTCAATCCCATTCCCTCCTCGCAGGATCGGGGGCCGGCAGCTGTAGCAGTCTAGCGTGCACAAGGGAGACGCCCCCACCTCCGCCCCCAAACGCCACTTTCAGACTGCAAGTCCCCCACACTTGGCCGGCCAGGGTCTCTCAGGCTAGTGCCACGGTCCACACTGACCTGAGATGCCGCCTCCTATCACGACTACGTCGAACATCTGGCCCGCGTCACTGGTCTTCTGTAGACTCTCCATGCTCTGGTTGCGGCTCTCCCGGGGCGTGGGTACAGGAGTGGGTCTGGCCGAGGGCGGAGCAGACTTTTCTACCGACTCTCGGGGGGGAGCCTGAGGGCGGAGCCGATTCCTCCACCGATTCCTGGGCGGAGCCGGGCGCCGAGGGCGGAGCGACCCCCGGTACTGGTACCCCGGGGGAATCCGGGGGTGGAGCTGATCCTTCCACTAATCTTTGGGGGTAATTTTGCTCTGAGAGCTGAGTGGACTCTTAATGTGCACACTTCAGAGTTCATGGGAATAAGAGGTCCTGGTATCGAACTCCGAGGGGTGCTAAGATCTGAGGGCGGGGGGTGGGGAGGACCCCTGAATCGACACTCTGGAGGAGTACGAAATCGCCATAGATCCTCGCGCCAAACTCTCAGGAAAGCTGATCACAGAGGGCGGGGCAGACCCTTGTACCGACTCTTGGGACAAGGCTTGGAGTGGGGCAGATCATTTTGCAGATAACTGCAGGAAGTTGAGCATGGAAACACGACTGGACTCTTGTCCTGATAGTGGGGGGGAGTTATTGGGTGTAGGTGGTCCTTGCACCGAACCCAAGGGGGAGCCGGATACTGAGGGCGAGGTTAATCCAAGTGGTGACACTGGGGGAGTTTTATTGGGTGGAGTGGAGGTGCTGGTGCCCATATTTTGATAAAGGCGGGCTTCATGTGTGAGGGTGAGATGGACCCCTGCACCGACCCTCTGAATGTGTTAGTGGGTCTAGGAGTTTCTCCTATTGATATCTGGGTGGAGCCCAGTGCTGAGTGCAAGGTGGTATGTAGAGGTAATCGGGGAGACCTTGAGGGCGGGACAGATCCTTGTACGGATACCCGGGGGTTGCTGGGGCCCAGGTTAGAGACCGAGGCGGCCTCGTCTGTGGTGGTCGGAAGGAGGGCAGACATACGGACCCTGTCATTCAGGCCGCGAGCGCCAAAGCCCCAATGCCAACCCTGAGACCTGTGTCAGTTCTTAAGCCACAACCCAGGATGAGTTGGGAGGGCGCGCTGCAGCCTCGGGTATGTCTGGCGTCCGCCGCTGTGGTCATGTTCGACAGGTAGCTGGAATGCTGGTGGGAGGTCAACCACTCTGAACTGGTGTTCCAGGACGAGGAGGACGAGGCTACGCCAGCGATGTTGGCGGCCTCCAGGATCTGGGCCGGGAGGTTTCCGACTCCCAGCGAGTGTTATAACTCGCGCCCATTCCTGCCGCGGCGGCCGGTGCTTAACGGGGCAGCTGAGTTGGGTGCGCTCATTGATCCGGAGCGCGGGGCGGGGGAGGGGGAGCGGGGCTGGGGGCAATGTTCTATTCTCCTTCGCCCCTCACTCAGAGGCGCGCGCCTCTCCGCCCAAGCTGGCCAGGATCCGCACTCTTAGAGCCCAGCCCGGGGAGCCAGGCCCGCTATGGGGCTGAAGGACTAGGCGCTGGAGAGGCCTGGCTCCGCCTTCCCCGCCTATACGCGCCGCGCGCGGGAGCCCTCCTGCCAGTGGTGCCTAGGGGGACAACACCCAAGTAGGGGGTGTGACCTGACGAAAGTTTGGGCGTGGCCAAGAGGGGATTCAACCTGGTGCTTTCATTCTTAATGATTTAACTAAAAGGGGAGGACTGGGCGGGGGTAGTGGGGTGGTCTTAGGGAGGGAAGCGGACCTGAAAGGCTGGTCGCAGGGCTGCCCCTCCAACTCCCCGCCACCTGGTTTGGCTCTTTTGTGACATCACAGGGAGGTCTGCGCAGTCGCAGTCCCTCCCTCGAGAGGGGGCGGGGCGCAGTGGGAGGTCTCCCTAGGGGAAGATTTGGCAGTTACTGGTTGTCATAGGGTTTTTCAAGCTGAAGTTCTTAAACAAACTCGAAGCAAGTAGGTGAAAAAGTTAAGAACTCAATATCACAGATTAAGTGGGACATACAGTTTAAAAGCGAAGGTCAATGAATGGCTAAAGTGCAGAAACAAATTTAAAAAAAGAAAGCTTGTTTCCCGTTCAGCTGGAAAGAATGTTAAGTGCATATATTTTATTGTGCAATCAGTCTCTTGTTTTGCTAGTTCTATCCCTTGAATTTCCACCTTATCCTCCTAGAGCTGGATTTGTCATCACTAGAGCCCTCAAAAAGATGTAATTTTGACATGAATTCAGAGTAAATGTTGAGAACTCCAAGAAATTAATGAAAATCTATTGGCACTTACAAACATTTCTCTTGCATGCCCGCCTGCCCTGATACCTCTATTCGTATCAAATAGTATCTTCTTGAAGAAAGTAAAACACAGATTTAATTTTTTTCTTTATCCACTTTTAGTAGCTTTCTAGTAAAAGAGTTGAAACATGACTAAATTGGTGTCATTTTTAGATCTAGAAGCAAAGAAACAGGAAATAATAAAAAAATTCAGCATTTTCTAGTATGATTATGTCCAACTTTCTCATTAGGCCCACTGCATTATTTTCATGCAAATATTTGATTTCATACTACGGGCTAGGCATGGGACAAGGTACTTGGGATACACGGGTGACACAAAACAGTTGGATACTTTCATTGACATACAGCTTACCAGAGAAGCTGTGTAGGAAATAAACCCATGCTTGGTGTGTCAGTTCGAACTGATAAATATTATTTTGGAAAGGTCCATGGTGATAAAGTGTCAGAGTGTCTAGGCCATTCTGGAAGTTAACATTGCCAGGGGGTGGGGGTGTATGTAAAAATATTCCAGAAAGACAGAACAAGGAGGCCCCATAATAAAAAGAAGCATAGTTCATTGGAGCAGCTTAAAGCCAACCCATTGAGCTATGGCAAGAAGAGAAGCTCAGGAGGCAGAGCTGCTGAGATCAGCTGGGCCAAAATAAAATCCTTGGTCTATATTTAAACCAGTGGAAGCCACTTCCAGGTTTTAAACAAGGGGTACTATGACTAGATTGAATTTTAAAAAGGCCTCTCTGTCTGCCATGTGAATAATAGATTGAAGTGGACAAGAGTAGATGGATAGATACAGGGACACCAAGGTTTGGAGTTCTCCAAAGAAAAAGATGGTGGTGTCTTGGACTAAGATGAGTGGTGGCAGTGGAGCTGGAGAGATATGGACATACTAGAGACATTTACATGTAAAACTGACAGGACTTGGTTGTGGCTAGGATTTGGGAGATCACAAAAGAACTTGCTTTTGGCCATGCTGAATTTCAAGTGCCTTTGATACATCCAAATGAAGCATATATAATAAGAAATTGAATATAAAGCCTGAGGCTCAATGTAGAAATTTGACTGGAGATAAAACTGTGGGAATCTTATTAAATATATAATGGATAGAATAGATGGGCAGAAATGTATTTTCTCTCTTCATTTTGCTTATTTGTACTGAATATTATGCTTATCTTTTACAATAAAAAATACAATTTAGTTTAAGATAGATATATAAATAATTGTGACATGTCCTACAAGTATCATTTCCTCCCTGTGGGACCTTGGGCAAATTACTTAACTTCTCTCTGCCTATCTCGGCCATACTGTCTCATAAGTTGTATCTGTCAAGGTTCCAGCACAAAACAGCAAGCCTCATTTGAAGAGAGTATCACAAAGGAAATATTTTAAAAGATATGGGAAAGGACTTCTCCAGTAGTCCAGTGATTAAGACTCCGACTTCTGATGCAGTGGGTGTGGAGGGTTCAGTCCCTGGTTTGGAAATTAAGATCCCACATCCCACAGTGGGGTAAGATATACCCACCCACTTGAATTCAGAGTTCCAAAGAATAGCAAGGAGAGATAAGGAAGCCTTCACCAGTGATCAGTGCAAAGAAATAGAGGAAAACAATGGAAAGGCAAAGACTATTGATCTCTTCAAGAAAATTAGAGATACCAAGGGGGCATTTCATGCAAAGATGGGCACAATAAAGGACACAAATGGTATGGACCTAACAGAAGCAGAAGATATTAAGAAGAGGTTGCAAGAATATACAGCAGAACTATACAAAAAAGATCTTCATGACCCAGATAACCACAATGGTGTGATCACTCATCTAGAGCCAGACATCCTAGAAAGTGAAGTCAAGTGGGCCTTAGGAAGCATTGCTATCAACAAAAGCTAGTGGAGATGATGGAATTCCAGTTGAGCTATCTCAAATCCTAAAAGATGATGCTGTGAAAGTGCTGCACTCAATATTCCAGCAAATTTGGAAAACTCAGCAGTGGACACAGGACTAGAAAAGGTCAGTTTTCATTCCAATCCCAAAGAAGGGCAATGCCAAAGAACGTTCAAACTACCATATGGTTGCACTCATTTCACATTCTAGCAAAGTAATGCTCAAAATCCTTCAAGCTAGGCTTCAATAGTATGTGAACTGAGAACTTCCAGATGTACAAGCTGGATTTAGAAAAGGCAGAGGAACCAGGGATCAAGTTGCCAACACCCTCTGGATCATAGAAAAACTAGAGAATTCCAGAAAAACATCTACTTCTGCTTCACTGACTAGGCTAAAGCCTTTGACTGTGTAGATAACAACAAACTGTGGAAAATTCTTAGAGATGGGAATACGAGACCACCTTACCTGCCTGCTGAGAAATCTGTAGACATGTCAAGAAGCAACAGTTAGAACTGGACATATAACAACAGACTGGTTCCAAATTGGGAAAGGAATATGTCAAGGCTATATATTGTCACCCTGTTTATTTAAGTTAAATGCAGTGTGCTGCTGCTGCTGCTGCTAAGTTGCTTCAGTCGTGTCCGACTCTGTGCAACCCCATGGATGGCAGCCTACCAGGCTCCTCCATCTATGGGATTTTCCAGGCTAGAATAGTGGAGTGGGGTGCCATTGCCTTCTCCAATATGCAGAGTACATCATGTGAAATGCTGGCCTGGATGAAGCACAAGCTAGAATCAAGAGTGCCGGGAGAAATATCAATAACCTCAAATATGCAGATGACACCACCCTTATGGTAGAAAGTCAAGAAGAACTAAATAGCCTCTTGATGAAAGTGAAAGAGGAGAGTGAAAAAGTTGGCTTAAAACTCAACACTTGAAAAACTAAGGTCATGGCATCCGTTCCCATCATGGCAAATAAATGGGGAAACAATGGAAACAGTGAGAGACATTATTTTTTGAGCTCCAAAATCACCGCAGATAGTGATTGCAGCCATGAAATTAAAAGACTATTCCTCCTTGGAAGAAAAGCTATGACCAAACTAGACAGCATATTAAAAAGCAGAAACATTACTTTGCTGACAAAGCTCCATCTAGTCAAGGCTATGGTTTTTCCAGTGTTTATGTATGGGTATGAAAGTTGGACTATAAAGAAAGCTGAGAGCTGAAGAACTGTGGTTTTGGAGAAGACTCGTGTGAGTTCCTTGGATTGCAAGGAGATCAAACCAGCCAATCCTAAAGGAAATCAGTCCTGAATATTCATTGGAAGGACTGATGCTGAAGCTGAAACTCCAATACTTTGACCACCTGATGTGAAGAACTGACTCATTGGAAAAAAACCCCGATGCTGGGAAAGATTGAAGGCAGGAGAAGGGGACAACAGAGGATGAGATTGTTGAATGGCATCACCAACTCAATGGACATGAATTTGAGCAAGCTCTGGGAGTTGATGATGGACAGGGAAGCCTGGTGTGCTGCCGTTCATGGGGTCACAAAGAGTCAGGCACGTCTGAGTAACTGAACTGACTGACTGTTGCCTTGCAGTGCAGCCCAAGAAAAGTAGTACAGATAAACTTATTTAAAAAATAAAAAGATATTTGAAGATGGAGAAAAACCACAAGGATTTGCCTAGTACCTCCAGCCTGGTGACATCACTATAAAGGGGTAGGAGTAGACAGCAGTAATCAGAGCCTGGTGAAAGAGCTGTTTGGAAAGGGTTTCCTGATATCAGCTGTGACCTTTAGTTCTGAAAGGCAGTCAGCCCACAGGAAACCCAGAGAGAGTGATCCAGGATACATAAACCCCCTACCTCCCACCCTCCAACAATCTCCTGCTGGTTCCCTCCATTGACCTAAGACAACCAGAAGCTAGAAGGCAAGGAAATATGTTGATGCAGTTCATACAAGTAAGCCTTCAAGGGACATAATAGACTAGAGAAAAGTGGTGAGTACACCTCGAAGGTCAAGAGAAGATATCCAGTACCCTTGTAGTGAGATTTCAATGAGCGAATGACTAAAAATACTTGAATCATTACTCATACATGTCCACACTTTAATTTCTAAAAACTACATTAATGTGGTGGACTGTAATTTACTTAATCATTGTCCTCTTATATTAAACAATTAGTACTTTCTCTCTTTTTATGTAATACATAACATGGGGTTGAACATTTTTGTGCATAAGATACGGTACATATTTTTTACAATGTCCTTGAGATAGAATCCTAAAAACAGAATTGTTGGGCAAGAGAGTAGCAGCAAATTTAAAGCTCTTTGATTGAAATGATCTAATTTCTTGTCCAAAAAATTGTCCAGATTTGCATCTCATCAGCAATATCTAAGAATGGCTGTCTTCTTACTACCCAAACTGCAACATTAAGGAAGTTAAGTTTTTAACCACTAACTTGAAAAGTCAACGTGGTACTGGAATTCTAAAAATCAGTGCTTCTTTGGTTATTAATGAAACAGTTTTTTCACATATTTAATAGCCAGTTCAGTTTCGTCTGTTGTGGATGATCAATGCCTGTCTTTTTGTAGTTGATTCTATGAATGCTTTATAAAATAACATTAACCACTTACTTGGTATTTTCACTGCAGGTAGCTTTTATAACTCATATTTTAGTATTGTTTATAGCATTGTTTGGGACTTCCCTCTTGGCTCAGGCAGTAAGGAGTCTGCCTGCAATGTGGGAGACCTGGATTCAATCCCTGGGTCAGGAAAATCCCTTGGAGAAAGAAATGGCAACCCACTCCAGTATTCTTGCCTGGAAAATCCCATGGAGAGAGGAGCCTGGTGGGCTACAGTCCATGGGGTCATGGAGAGTCAGACACAACTGAGCGAAGGAACTAAGGATCCTACCCAGGTGAAGGATGGAAACTTCAAGCTGAGCACAAGATTCCTGGAACACTGCCCTATTATCTCACCACCCACCAATCAGAACAAAGTCACACAGCCTGCAGTCCTCACCCTAAATCTGTGGTAGTATTGGTAGCTCAGCTGGTAAAGAATCCACCTGCGATACAGGAGACCCCAGTTTGATTCCTGGGTCAGGAAGATCTCCTGGAGAAGGGATAGGCTGCTCATTCCAGTATTTATGGGCTTCTCTGGTTGCTCAGTTGGTAAAGGATCCACCTGCAATACAGGAGACCTGGGTTCAGTCCTGGGTTGGGAAGATCCCCTGGAAGAGGGCATGGCAACCCATTCCAGTATTCTTGCCTGGAGAATTCACATGGACAGAGGAGCCTGGCAGTCTATAGTCTATGAGGGCACAAAGAGTTGGACATGACTGAGCAACTAAGCACACACATGACATTTTAGATATGCAGGAAATTTAAATGTATGTGATCCTATCTATTCTTTAGTGACTTCTTTCATTGCTTTTAAATAAATTTTATTTATTTATTTATTTGGCCACACCACTTCGCTTGTGGGATCTTAGTTCCCTACCCAGGGACTGAACCCAGGACATGACAGTGAAAGCGCTGAATCCTAACCACTAGACCACTAGGGAACGCCCTTCCATTGAGTTTAAACTTAGAGATCGGAAGGGATTAAAATCTATATTTTCTTTTGTTTTTTCAATGGGCTTGATATCTTAAAAATGAATTATTTAATCCTAATCTGTTGGTATGAATTTTGTTATATGCTGCAGAATGAGGTTCTAAATAACACCCCTCCACACATACACACACACAAATAGTTAATCAATCATAACAAAACTATCTGTTGAAAACTCCTTCCATTTCCCACTGATTTGTTTTATATCATATAATAAATACCGGATCTGGTTTTGAACTGTTTCTTCTGTTTTATTGACCTGCTTATTTTTGCCACACTGCCATCAAAGCCACATTGATTTACTTATTGTCACTTTATAGTAGGTTTTACCAGAAGGAAAGATGAATTGCTTCTCAATATTCTTTCTTGCAAAATGTTTACTATCTTCTCACATATTCTTTCTGTTAATATATTCCTATAGAGTTAAATGAATTTCAGAATCATTTAATCAGTTAAAAACTCTGGTGATTAATTTAATTGGGATGATGATTATTCCTAAACATGGATCTAGGAAGTTTATATTTGGCACTTTCATTTAATATCTTTTTTTAGGGATTCCCTGGTGGCTCATATGGTAAAGAATCCACTTGCAGTGTGGGAGACCCAGATTCAATCCCTGGGTCAGGAAGATCCCCTGGAGAAGGAAATGGCAACCCACTTCAGTATTCTTGCCTGGACAATCCCCATGGACAGAGGAGCCTGGATGACTGTATGTGTGTGTTATCATAAATCCTTTCAATCTGTGGATTTTAAATTTAATTAATTTAAAATTAATTTTATTTTATTTTATTAATTTAAAATTAATTAATTTTGGGATTAAAATTCGACTCTAACTTGGATAATTGCATCTTTTTAAAGTGATTTCTTCCTAAGAAACACCTATAATTATGTTATTAGTGCATTGTCAAAACCAGGAAATATACTTACAAAGGTTAATACATGCTCACAGCAGCACTGAAGTTATTTCTGAATGATATGCCACATAGACCCTTAGCAATCATACTTGATTTATATACACATCACTATTGAAGTGCTAACACTTTAATTTTTAGAACATTGTTATTAGGTAAAGTCTCAATAAGAGTTGTAGTCTAGCTGCATTGTCATTGTCAGTTTCCTGGTTCGGCCCTCCACGCTCCTCTCCATTCTGCTTCCCTACCCCCTACTCCCAACACACACATATTCTATGCACCAGCAAGAGCAGCATAGTGGTTCCTATTTTTCTGTTAATGTTCTGCCTCCGGGGCTTCATTCTCCCTGTATATGATTTTTTTGCCTGGATGTTCTATATCCGTTATTTAATTAATTTATTTATTTATGGTGGCAGTGGGTTTTTATTGCTGCGTGGGCTTTCTCTAGTTTCCGAAAGTAGGGACTCCTCTTCATTGCAGTGCAAGGGCTTCTCGTTGTGGTGGCTTCTCTTGTTTTGGAGCACAGGCTCTAAAGTACATGGGCTTTGGTAGCTGTGGCTCCCAGGCTCCAGAGCATGGACCTAGTAGTAGTAGCACATGGGTTTAGTTGCTCCTCAGCTTGTGGAATATTCCCAGCCCAGGGATTGAGCCCATGTCCCCAGCATTGGCAGGCAGATTCTTATCCACTGTACCACCAGGGAAGTGCTCTGTATCCATTATTCTAGACCTAATTTGCAAATGAGTCTGCCACAGATTAAGGATTCTGTGGGTAGCAGATATTGAGTTGCAACTAAGAATGCAAAAGGTTTAGGAGAAAAGGAAAAGGGCAGAAGTGGAATTGGGCAGGAGCCAGCATGCAGCATTGCAGATCTAATTGCTGACCGCTCAGCAGGAGCTCCAAGCAAAGGCTGCCATCAGAGGAGCCGCGAGTTGGGTGGAAATAGCCAGTATGGAATACCAGAGCTTTGCTCAGTCTTCACTGGGAGTTGCCCTGAGAAGGCTATGCATGCGTGCTCAGTTGCTTCAGTCGTGTCTGACTCCTTGCAACCCTATGGATTGTAGCTCACCAGGCCCCTCTGTCCATGAGATTCTCCGGGCAAGAATACTGGAGTGAGTTGCCAAGCCCTCCTCCAGGGGATCTTCCCCACCAAGGGATTAAACCCACGTCTCTTGCCTCATAGGCAGATTCTTTACTATAGAGTCACCAGGGGAGCCCCCTAACAAGACTACTTTTGCTTAATCCTTGGATTGTGCTTCCCCAAGATTATTGCCAAGCAGGCTCTAAAGTTGAGGCAGATTCTGAAGAAAATCATATCTAGAGCCCACAAGCTAACCACACTCCTCGCTTCTGGACAGAGGGGCCTTTCTTTTCTTTTTTTTTCCCTTTCTGTCAAATTTTTAAATCTTTTTTATTGATGTAGTTAATTTACAATGTTGTGTTTGTTTTAATTGTACAGCCAAGTGATTCTGTTATATATATGGGCTTCTCTGGTGGCTCAGACAGTATAGAATCTGCCTTCAATACAGGAGACCCAGGTTCGATCCCTGGGTAGGAAAATCCCCTGGTGATGGGAATGGCAATCCACTCCAGTATTCTTGTCTGGAGAATCCCATGGACAGTGGGGCCTGGTGGGTTATAATCCATAGGGTCACATAGTGTTGGACACAACTGAGCAACTCACACACACACACACACACACACACACACACACGTACATATGTATATTCTTTTTCAAATTCTTTTCTATTACAAGTTATTACAGTATGTTTCCCTGTGCTATACAGCAGTTTCCTGTCTGTTATTTACAGAGGGTCCTTTCTTGAAGAGGGAAATGAGTGGCACATGTCTATGACAGCACCTGGGGCTGGTTTGCTGGGCATGTGACCTGGGCAGTCCCGCAGGGCTCCACGTTCAGGAGGGTCCTGCCATTATTTTAACACCCTGAAGTCACTGTCTTGAAACAATAATTTTGTCTTTGAACCTGTGTTTTGTAAGTGAAGCCCAAGGAGACAATGATGCATGCATGTGAACTGAGGAGATAAACATAAAATGCATGTTCTCTGTTCTTAATCGCCTCACTTGCATGTAACATGAGTGATGTCCTTTTTGAACAAGGGGCTTTGTCTTTTCATTTTGCATGGGACCATATGAATTATGAAACTAGCCCTGACAATAGCCCTCTTTGACCAGGCTTCAATCTTGAATAAATGTCTGTCTTCTGATCCTAATATATGACATCTTCTACTGTATATAGTATAAATATATTAAAATTGGCTGTTCATATATCTGTCGCCACATTGCAGGTTCAGATTTTTTTTTTACCATACTCCACTCTTAAAAAGGATAAATGCCAAGAATTTATGCATTTTTGTCTGTTATTTTATCTCTTTCTCTCTTTAATTTTCTGTTAATTCCCATCTTTTATTCCATTATAAATTGTTATAAAACAAAATTCAACTGAGTAAAATTTTAAGATCTTCTTGGCTTTATTCAACGATTCAAGAATCAGGCAGCATTTTATCTAGCAAAATGAAAGGAACTCCAAGGCACTGTACAAAATGAAAGATTTTTATAGGCAGAGGAGAGAAGGAAAAAGAAAGTTACACTAGGCAAAAAGTATATTAGTGATTGCACAGTTACTTTCCCTTTGGAGATGATAGGGCTCTATCTTGCTAAACTAACTAGTTTCTAGGAGAGCTGAAATTGTAATTAAGCCTCAGTATGATGATGTGGGGGGCTTACCTGGTGGCTCAGCTGGTAAAGAATCTGCCTGAAATGCAGGAGACCCCAGTTAGATCCCTGGGTGGGAAGATCCCCTGGAGGAGGGCATGACAACCTACTCCAGTATTCTTGCTTGGAGTATCCCCATGGACAGAAGAGCTTGGCAAGCTACAGTCCATGGGGTCGCAAAGAGTTGGACATGACTGAGTAACTAAGTACAGCACAGCATGATGACATGGGGCTTAGCATAAGTGACCCCATTTGGGGCCTGTTGTCATGTTTTTAACAAAATGAAAGATGATCACTGTGATTATCTTCATGGAAGACATAGTTAGTTATACACCAATATCTGTTTTCCCTTTTCTCCTTAGAAATAGAACCTACAGATTATGCTGCTCAAAATAAAGACTGTAATTTTCCAGGCTTCCTTAGGTGACTAAGTTCTGGCAAATAGATATCATTGGAAATATCATGTGAAACTCCCAGAAAGTTTTCTTAAAGGAGAGATTGTCCCTTCATCTTTCTTTCCTATTACCTGGAATATGGATGGGCATGAAGGCTGGAATTCACATTGCTATCCCATTCCCTGAGACTATGAGATGAAAGGAGGCTGGTAGAGTCATAAGATGCAAGGAATATGTATGTTTGTAGACTTCTTTTACATGAGAGATACACTTCCTTTTATTTAAGCCATTATTATTTGGAGTTTTGAGTCAAACAGCTAGCTTAATGTTTCCAATATAACTCTTTAAATGAATGCAAAACAGTAAATTGTATCTATCTACTGTTTCCTTGCTCAAAAAGGATACTCCCAAATGTTTCTGTTTAGGTCCAGCTTACCAGGGGCAAAGGTTCTCTTTTCTTACCTGCCATCCCCATCTTGTGGTCAAAGGTGGTGTGGGAAAGGAGACTTAGACACGTCCAGTATTTCCAGTATTTTCGAAACGTGTTTGTCTGGAGATGATCAGTTGGCTAGGAGAGGGGGAGGGGATTCCTTTTACTCAGCACTCTGGTTGTTGTGACAGAAAATCCATTCCTCCCACTATTCAGTGCTTCTTCCATTTGGGCTTCTGTTTTGCCATCTCTTTCCACTTCACCTAAACTCTGGCTCAACTAATTTCTGGGAGAGGAAAAACTGGTACACACATTTCTGAGACTCTTCATTTGACACAAAAGTTAGAAGTTTCTTTGAATATCTTTAAGATATCTTTATTTCATCTACAATGTAGACAGGAGGAGAGTGAAACTGATCCTCTGTGTATCCGTGAAGGGGGGTGGGCAGGGACAATCATAGAACACTAATAGAATAATACTTTTACATAAAACCCCACTGTGGGAAGGAACCACACTGATTATCATGGTGATAACCAGAGATAGGGCATATGTGGACTGAATGAAATTCTCAGAAGAGTGTACCACACTGAAAAAGCAGAAATGTTTGTGGTTGAGTTTCTGAATCAGTGACGGGTGACTTAAGTGCAGAGCAAGGCACTGAATGTAGAGCAGTAAGAGAGACTAACTTTGTCATCTCAGCTGCTGGCCCCTTTAAAGAGGTTCTTGTGTGCAGTGACATTGATCGGGGATAGGTAAGACTTTCCAAGCACATCAACATCAGTTCTTTCCCAGACTTCCGGTCAGCAATGATATTGAATCAAGCCCTTTAGATAATTTTTTTTAATGCCGTCTCTGGCTGTCTGCATCAATAGCCCCTAGAGGTGCTGTGTCTGACATTTATAAACGTGTTTACTCTTTCCTTCACCTCGACCCTCTGTATCATGTTGCTCTAGGCAATTTGAAGTCCAGTTTCTTTGAATCATCTCTTAACTTTTAATATTTCAAGACAGAATTTGAACAACAAGAATGATTCAACAACAACAACAATAACAAACAGGCAGTGCTTTCCTTGGAGCCGTAAAAAAATTAAGCTCAAATCTGTCTCACTTTAGAGATAAGCTCCAGGCATTCCCACTGACTGGGACCAGGACGGCAATGTCAGATGGTAAGGTAAACAGACAATTATCTCCACAATTTGATCAATAAGGGACTGGAACGACAGGCAAACAAGACGTTCCTTAAAAGCATCATCTTCTGAGGGACTTGAATTATAAACCAGATAACTGTTTTCAATTTCCCCAACTTGTTCTTTTGTATAAATACAGTTCAAAAAAGCTGAGGCCGTGTGCTGGTTATTTCCCATTTCTCCCTTCTGCACATTGATTTTCCACCCTTCTCCACCCTGCTCTGACACTCATGGAATACATGGCCTGGGCACCCCTGCCCTTTAACTTCTCGTTGGGCTAGGCCATAGAAGTGGGAGTTGCCAAGAGAATGAAGGGCGAGGGAGAAAGGTCAGGGTGTTTATTCCATTAACTTCAACATCTATGCCCCCCTTCCCCCACCCCCACACCCTCTCCCCAGTTGTATGAGGTCATGGCCATGGTTGTCTTCTTCTAACTCCTTCATTTCTTCCCCATGCCCAGTTAGGCCAAATAATGGCTCTCCAACATGGCTAATCTAATAAGAGTTTCAGCATCTCTTATTGGTTCCCTTAATGCAGTTCATACTTTTGTAAACATTCCCTTCTTTAAAAGCCTATTTTAAAAATTCCCATCTGGGATACATGTCCATGGATGGCTAAGTTCCCTTCTCTGTTCCTCTGAACTATCACGACATTGCTAATCAGCTATACCCCAACACTAAATAAAAAGTTTTAAAAATGCCCAAGGGAGTCCCTGAAAGGTAAACTCTAGTTACTTAAAAAAAAACAGGATATAATAGTCAATGCTTAATATGGAATGTAAATTCAGCCCAGCTGGCACTAGTGGTAAAGAACCTGCTTACCAATACAGGAGACATAAGAGATGTGGGTTTGATCCCTGGGTTGGGAAGATCCCCTGGAGGAGGGCATGGCAACCCACTCCAGTATTCTTGCCTGCAGAATTCAATGGACAGAGGAGCCTGGCTGGCTACAGTCAATGGGGTCACAAAGAGTCAGACACAACTGAGTGACTAACACTTTCACTTTCAATATGGAATGTAATCAATCTTTATTTCTTAAAAAAGAAACTCATTGTCATGCATTTCTGATCAGGCTCCTGATTACCAGTCAGCTGCATCAATGCGACCCTCTGAGAAGCAAGAATTTGGAGCTATGTTTACTTTCTATGTTCTATTTTTGAATAAGTCCCTTAAAATATTTCAGAAATGAAGTTATAATCCCAGTGTATACACAAGATTGAGTATATCATTCTAAATTTGCTGAGCTGGGAAAGAATGTTTAAAAAGAGAAGGTGTGACCTGATATCTGTTATCATTACCATGATCCTTTGCATGGAGGTGAAAGTTCTTTAGAACAGTTTGGATTGATAAGTATGAGCCTGAGTCAGCTTCATTATTTTCAATTGCTTCACATCCATATTAAAAAAAATTGGATCTAACAGCTCTTGCTACAAGTACAGCAACTGTGTTCACAGAAATCCTTTCAGTGTACATCTGTGACATATTAAGATGAAAAATTTTTAAATGTCCTAAGGGAACTAAAATCTGAAATCATGATTATGATAAATTCTTTTCAAAAGATGAGTTACATAAGGCCATCACATACAGGGCAAGCTGAGAGAGTTATGGGTAAAAAGTTATGAACAGATACTATGCAAATAGCAGAGTTGCCAGACGCTGCCCAGTCTTCTGACCACTTTTCTATGATTTGAAAAGGGGCTGGGGGTCTGGAAAGCCTTGAGGATTGTCTCTGAGCATGTAGCTTGGTATACAATGGGGATTTTCTCAGGACACACTAGCAGAGCCAGTTTTGGAGGGTGTATGAGAAGACCACAGATTTTGGGGGGTTCTTAACTGAGGGTTAACTAATAGAATTCAGGAAGATCTGTAATCTTGAGAAGGGAAAATCTTGCATCTTCATTTTTGATGCTAAAACCCCATCCTGCATACAGCAGTGCCGAATTGAATTTTGGAGATAGAGTTTTGTGAAGTAGACAAGAATAGGTTTATTGCTTTGCTAGGCAAAGGGGAACACAGTGGGATTTTGCCTTCAAAACTGTGTGTCCCATCCTGGGAGGATTTGATGAGGAGTTTTATAGCAGTGTTTCAAGTACTGGGTTGCTGATAAAGATAAGGGTATGTGTAGGGCTTACACTTCTTTAAAAGTGGTTTCAGGTTGTCTCTTGATGAGTTTCTCTAGTGTCTTTAACCCGGTCTCAGGTAGTCCTTTCTGGAAAGAAGAATGCTGACATCTTCCATCCCTTCGGCATTTCAATCCTGTAAAGAGCTCAGAGATATTGTTATATGCAACCCCTGAGGTAGAACCAGGGCCCTGACCCAAGATTGTACTATTGTTTCTTGGCTTTTCCTCCCTTGTCTCTGCATTCCCTCCCTTTCCTTATTCATGTTTGGGCTCAGTCCTGTCAGACTCTTTGCAACCATATGGACTGTAGCCCACCAGGCTCCTCTGTCCACGGAATTTTCCAGGCAAGAATACTGGAATGGGGTGCCATTTCCTCCTCCAGGGTATCTTCCCGACCCAGGGATTAAACCCACATCTCCTGAATGTCCTTCATTGGCAGGCAGAATCTTTACCACTGAGCCACCTGGGAAGCCCAAGGTGTCAGTAGCTAAGTCGTCTCTGACTCTTTTTCAACCCCATGGACTGTAGCCTGCCAGGCTCCTCTGTCCATGGTATTTCCCAGGCAATAATACTGGAGTGCATTGCTGTTTCCTTCTTCAAGGGCTTTTCCCAAACCAGCGATCTAACCTGGGTCTCTTGCATTGTATGCAGATTCTTTACCATCTGAGCCACCAGGAAAGCCTCTTCCCTAACAGATTAGCAACTATTTGAAAGGCTTCTGTGCCCAAGAGTCTCACAGGGTCCTGCTGGGCTACACTTTCACCAACCTCTTAAAGAAATTAGCATTTTTTCAATTTCAGATGTGGGTAACAAACCCCAATAATATTAGCAGTACCTATGACTTTGTCACCAGCAAGAATCATAAGCATTGTTATATAGTAGTTCTTGCAACAATCTTGAAAATCGTTTATACTTATTACAATACTTCAAACTAGTCACAAAGTCCACTGCTACACCTTTCTATTTAATGCACTAATTAAAAAATGACATGTATACTGTGTTACAAACTTTCCAGATGGCTCAGCAGGTAAAGAATCTGCCTGCAATGCAGGAGACAGAGGAGATGTAGGTTCAATCCCTGGGTTGAGGAGATCCCCTGGAGAAGGAAATGGCAACATACTCCAGTATTTTTTGCCTGAAAAATCCTATGGTCAGAGGAGCCTGGTGGTCTACAGTCCATGGGGGTCACAAAGAGTCAGACACGACTGAGTAACTAAGCACAATACGGCACCATAAAAATTTTAATACTTTGATAACTGTGTTTTAATGTAATTGGTTTCCTTTGTAATCTTAGATCATTTGCTCTATTTAGAAAAATTGTTATCCATACTGCCAAAAGATCCATGCCTCAAAAATCTTTAAGATCATCTGCCTTAGTCAACCAGCTTTAACTTAGAAATCATTGAAAGTTTTCTAGTCTCTATTGATTCTTAGGTCCCAATGATCACTTCAGTCATTAATTTTTCAATGATCAGAACAGCTGTTTCGCTCTTGCTGTGTTTAGGAGGGAGTAAATTCCTCGGATAATGCTCCCAGAAACACTGTCCTTGGGAACAGAGAAATCCATTTTCTTTTACTTTCGCTGTTCCCATCAAAAGATAACAGAATATGCCATACCAAAATGTCACTTTGGCATAAAGATCATTTTGAAGTGGAATGGGAATCAACAGAAGCAAAATGACACCTTCCAGAGGTTTCCTTATCTATATAAAAGGAGACACTTCTGAGAAATGAGGACTGCCATAAATCCCCTCTCCCAGGCAAATTTTATGACCATTAAGAAGATGGAAAGTCAGCACCAAAATGGGCCTGAACAAGTAACCTTTACCTGCCATTAGTTTCTGCCCTGTATTTACCTTCCCACAGTTTACTACCCTTGGAAACCTAAAACCCTGGTTCTTTGTTTTGTCAAATCTCTGCATATTTATTGTTCTGTTCTTAAGATATTAATACTATATAAGCCCAAGTTTTGACCACTCCTTTGATTACTCACCTCCAAGTGCTTCCATGTGCACGCATAATACACGTTAATAAATTCTGCTTGTTTTTTCTTGTTCATCTGTCTTTTGTTAGTCTAGAGTCTTTTCCCTCCTACACCATTTTGAGAACTTCACTTGCCCACAGTTTTGGAGCAGAGGACAAAGCTACCAAGTCTGATAGGCCAAAGTCATAGTTTGCTTATAAATACCTGATGTCTCAGCAAAAACAGCAAACAACCCTTTGAACACGTAGACTGAAACTTTTGTCAGCCCTGTTATCTTTGGGCTACATGGAATTACCACTGCAGCAAGTTCCCAGCTGTTCCAACAGAACTGCTTGCCTTTTTGAACTCTTAAGAACTTAGTGTATTCATTTCTATTTTCATTGTTCAGCTTCTCAGCTGGATTGCATGCTTCCATATGATAGAGGTTGTCTGCGTTTCATGCCGGTGATTGTGATAATCATAGTGAAAAGTCACTCAGTTGTGTCTAACTCTGTGACCCCATGGACTATACAGTTCATGGAATTCTCTAGGCCAGAATACTGGAGTGAGGAGCCTTTCCCTTCTCCAAGGGATCTTCCCAACCCAAGGATCGAACCAGGGTCTCCTGCATTGCAGGTAGATTCTTTACCAGCTGAGCCACTAGGGAAGCCCAAAAATACTGGAGTGGGTAGTCTATCCCTTCTCCAGCAGGTCTTCCCAACCCAGGAATTGAACTGGGGTTTCCTGCATTGCAGGAGAATTCTTTACCAACTGAGCTATCAGGGAAGTCCTTAAATATACTTAAATAGGTTGATGCATGCGCACCATCATCAATGAAGTTACTTTTTCTTTCTTTTTTTTATGTGCTCTTTTTAAACAAATTATTTATTTATTTATCTGTGCTGGGTCTTTGTTGTGGTACATGGGTTTCCTCTAGTTGTGGTCCACAGGTTTCTCTTGTTGTGGCACAAGGGCTTCTTGTTGCAGTATGTGGACTTGGTTGCCCTGCATCATGTGGGATCTTAGTTCCCTGACCAGGAATTGAATCCCTGTCCTCTGCATTGGAAGATGAATTCTTAACCATTGGACCACCAGGGAAGTCCCATCACTGAAGTGATTTCTACATAATAGTCCACACAAACAATTAGCAATCACCCTTGACTTATATACATACTACTATTGGAATGCTAGCACTTTAATTTTTAAAATACTGTTATTTGGTAAATTCGAAGCAAGATCAGTAGTTTAGCTAATCATATTGCCAATGTCAATTTCCTGTTTGGCCCCCCACCCTCTTGTCCCAATCTCCACCTCCTACACACACATTCTAGGTACCAGCAAGAGCAGCACAATATTTTATAATATCACTTCTTTATTTATGTTGCTTCCTGGGCTTCATTCTCCCTCTGTATGAATTTCTGCCTGGATGATCTTTATCTGTTCTTTTAGGCTAATTTAATCATTACCTAAATGAAACTAAAGAGCCTTTTGATGAAAGTGAAAAAGGAGAGTGATAAAAACTGACTTAAAACTCAACATTTAAAAAACTGAGATTATGGCATTTGATCCCATTACTTCATGGAAAATAGATGTGGAAACAATGGAAATAGTGACAGACTTTATTTTCTTAGGCTCCAAAATCTCTGCAGATGGTGACTACAGCCATGAAGTTAAAAGAGACTTGCTCCTTGGAAGAAAAGCTATGACTAACCTGGACAGCATATTAAAAAGCAGAGACATTACTTTACCAACAAAGGTCCATCTAGTCAAAGCTATGGTTTTTTCCAGTAGTCATGTATGGATGTGAGAGTTAGATTATAGAGAAGGCTGAGCACTGAAGAATTGATGCTTTTGAACTCTGGTGTTGGAGAAGACTCTTGAGAGTCACTTGGACTGCAAGGAGATCCAACTAGGCCATCCTAAAGGAAATCAATCCTGAATATTTATTGGGAGGACTGATGCTGAAGCTGGAACTGCAGTACTTTGGCCACCTGATGTGAAGAACTGACTCATTGGAAAAGACCCTGATTCTGTGAATGAGTTAAGGCATGAGGAGAAGGGGATGACAGAGGATGAGATGGTTGGATGGCATCACTGACTCCAACCATGGAGTCATGACATGGACATGAGTTTGAGCAAGCTCTGGGAGTTGGTGATGGACAGGGAAGCCTGGTGTGCTGCAGTCCATGGGGTCGCAAAGAGTTGGACACGACTGAGTGACTGAACTGTACTGAACTGAATTATTATCTACTTATGAAGCTGTACCTATCAGAAAGTGTTGTGGAGTCTCATTTGCTTCAAAGGTCTACCTTTCTAGGCAACCTAGTTTTCTTTTCCCCTAGAGCCTTTTGATGAAGGTGAAAGGGGAGAGTGAAAAAGCTGGCTTAAAATTCAACATTCAAAAAACTAAGATCATGGAATCCAGTCCCATAACTTCATGACAAATAGATGGAGAAACAATGGAAACAGTGACAGATTTTATTTTCATGGGCTCCAAAAATCCCTGTGGATGGTGACTGCAGCCATGAAATTAAAAGACGCTTGTTCCTTGGAAGAAAAGCTATGACAAACCTAGACAATGTATTAAAAAGCACAGACGTCACTCTGCCAACAAAAGTCCATCTAGTCAAAGCTTTGGTTTTTCCAGTAGTCATACATGAATGTGAGTTGAACCATAAAGAAGGCTGAGCACTGAAGAATTGATGCTTTTGAACTGTGGTGTTGGAGAAGACTCTTGAGAGTCCCTTGGACTGCAAGGAGATCCAACCAGTCCATCCTAAAGGAGATCAGTCCTGAATATTCATTGGAAGAACTGATGTTAAAGCTGAAGCTCCAATACTTTGGCCACCTGATGTGAAGAGCTAACTCATTGGAAAAGACCCTGATGGTGGGAAAGGTTGAAGGCAGGAGGAGTAGGGGGTGACAGAGGATGAGACAGCTGGATGGCATCACTGACTCAATGGTCATGAGTTTTAGTAAACTCCAGGAGATAGTGAAGGGCAGGAAAGCCTGGTGTACTGCAGTCCATGGGATCACAAAGAGTCAAACATGACTGAGTGACTGAACAAAATAATAATAATAATCAGACTTAGGGTTTGTCTTTCACTCGTCTCATCTCTTTTTGTATTCTTTGTCTTTCTCATCATTTTCTTGTCTGTTTCACCCTTGCGTTACCCCAGAAATCGCCATGTTCACGTCGGAACTTTTAGATGTTAATCTATTCTTTCTGTTCATGAAGGTCTTTAAAAATAAGATCCAAAGCTCATTTTCATATGGTTACCTCAAAGCCGTATGCCAAAATGATTCAGAGAAGATTTAGGGTTAAACAACAGTTCCAAAGCAGCCTCAGAGGGAAGATATATTCAATAGGATTAATCCTTTGCTTCAAGGAAGAAGACAGATCCAATATTCCTAACTTGTTTAGGATATCTGCTTCCGTGGCTGGCACAACAAATCAGAGATAGCAGACCCCCAGGCTTCTGGCCTTCCTTTGCTATCACTCTTTCTACTTTGCTCTTACCCAAGTGAAATGTAAAATCTTTCAATTGGGTTTAACTTTTAAATACTAACTGATGCTTGGAGAAATTGCCCATGGGTGGAGTTTTACTAAAAGAAGAGATTGTGCAGGATGATTAATATGTCCTCACATGCACTTCTTAGACACCTTTCCTTGCCTACAGAATAGGCTGCAATCTGTCAGGTGAGTGCCTGCTTTGTATTCTAAGGGTTTTTAATTTTTTATATCCTTCTGTCTTGGATGGAGAAACTTTAGATTATATTTGGGTTAGGATTTTATGTGCTCAGGATTCTACTTTGCTCTCTCCAAATCTCTGATGGAGAGATTGCATTATTGTTGATATTTTAATAAAATACCTCTAGCTCTCCCAGGGGTATTATTACATAGCTGAAGACCTGGTGAATAGAAAGTCACTAAGTAACTATTCCCTCCATAAGATTCTTCCAGCTCTGTTGCTTGTCCTTATGTAGCTTCCCAAGTAATTCCTTGACCAGGGATGGAACCTGGGCCCCCTGCAGTGGAAGCATAGAGTCTTAACCACTGCACCACCAGGGAAGTCCCCTAAGCAATTCTTTAAAAGACAAGATGTATAAATTTTATATCCCCTTTTAAAGAAATTCAGTCATCACATCTTATTGTTTTTTCTTACAATCTTTATTCTGTGGAACATTATTCCTTCTATTATTTAATTATTTTTAAAGACCTCATGATATTAAAATTTGTTAAATTATTATTTATTTGGCTACCTTAGGTCTTAGTTCAGAGAAGGCAATGGCACCCCACTCCAGTACTCTTTCCTGGAAAATCTCATGGAAGGAGGAGCCTGGTAGGCTGCAGTCCATGGGGTCGCTAGGAGTCAGACACGACTGAGTGACTTCACTTTCACTTTTCGCTTTCATGCATTGGAGAAGGAAATGGCAACCCACTCCAGTGTTCTTGCCTGGAGAATCCCTGGGACTCTGGAGCCTTGTGGGCTGCCGTCTGTGGGGTCGCACAGAGTCGGACACGACTGAAGTGACTTAGCAGCAGCAGCAGGTCTTAGTTACAGCATGTGGATCTTAGTTCCCTGACCAGGGATTAAACCTACGTCCACTGCATTGGAAGTGAGTGAAGTCACTCAGTCGTATCCTACTCTTTGCGGTCCTATGGACTGTAGCTTACCAGGTTCCTCTGTCCATGGGATTTTCCAGGCAAGAATACTGGAGTGGGTTGCCATTTCCTTCTCCAGGAGATCTTCTTGACCCAGGGATCAAACCCAGGTCTCCCACATTGTAGGCAGACTCTTTACTGTCTGAGCCACCAGGAAAGTCCACTGCATTGGAAAATGGATTCTTAATCCCTGGACCACCAAGGAAGTCCCCTTTATTTTTATTTATTTATTTTTTGGCTGCACTGGATGGCTTGTGGGATCTGGGGCCATAGCAGTGAAAATGCCAAGTCCTAACCACTGGACCACCAGGGGATTTCCAATTTTTAAGGGCTTTCTTGAGGTATAATTGACATACAGCAAACTGCACAGATTTATAGTATAATTTCATACATTTTGATTTGTGTGTATATACCTGAAACCATGACCACACTTTAGAAAATGAACATATTCACCAGCCCTCAAAGTTTCCTTGAGCTACTTTGCCGTCCTTCTCTCCTACCCCTGCAGACTCCTAATTCCTAAGCAATCACCAATCAGCTTTCTATGACTTTAGATGAACTTGCATTTTCTAGAATATTGGATACAAGGACTCAAAACAGAATGTATTCTTTTTTATCTGATTTTATTCAGCATATTATTTTGAAATTCATCCATGATACTATGTATATCAGCAGTTCGTTTTTTATTGCTGATATGAGATATCTGTAGATGATGGACAACTTTAGATATGTTAGAGGGAAGAACTGACTCCACATCGGATCCGTTTTTTTACTTTAACCTTTGCTTCTCATTGCTTTTGTTCATTAAAAAGATACTGTCCATACATAGTGGCCAGCCTCGGAGAACCCTGCCCCTCTGCCTGAATATTAAACCAAAGTGCCTTTGTTCAGGACCCTGTCCACCTGTGGATGGATAGAGGAAGGAAGAAATTAACACATCCCCTTCCAGACTGGCCATTCTAGGAGATATTTGCAAGATTAATGGCCTTTTTATTTTACTTCCTCATCTCCCCCCATCTCTGTTCTATAAAAGAACCTGTCATCCAGACCCTAATAGGATGGCTATTTTGAGATATCAGTCTGCCATCTTATTGATCAGCTGGCTTTCCAAATGAAGTTGTATTCCTTGCCTCAACACCTTGTCTCTAGGTTAATTGCCCTCTCATACGGTGAGCAGAGTGAGTTTGGACTTGGTAAGAAATATATCACATTTGTTTATTCACTAACCTTTGAATGGACATTTGGGTTGATTTCAGTTTTTATTTATTACAGTGGAACTGCTATGAATGTTTACGTGCAAGTATTTGTATAGATTTATACTTTCATTTCTCTTGGATAAAACCTTTAGTTGGAATGGCTGGATTGTACAGTGAGAGAGAGTTCAACCTTTTAAGAAACTGCCAAACTGTTTGCCAAGTGGTTGTAATATTTTACACCCTTATCAGCAATGTACAAGAGTTCCAGTTCCTCCATATCTTTGCTACACTCTGTTGAATAATGATTGTTCTCTTAACAAAACTGATTCCCTCTATTTAACCTGAGGAGAAAGCTTTTTGGTTTTTTGTTTGTTTTTGGTTTTGGCCACACTGTGAGACTTGTGAGATCCAATTTCCCCAACCAAGGATGAAACCTGGGCCCTCCTCAGCAGTGAAAATCCATGTTAGGACACGGAGTCCTAACTATTGAACTGCCAGGGAATTCCCTTTTTTCTTTTTTTTTGTATAGGAGTGTATGTAAATCTGTGGTTGAGACAAATAATCATACTGTTACAATAAATATTAAATGCTCTTAAAATTCATGTTCTTATTACCTTCTTATAGAAAAATCATATCCTAGTGAGAAGAAATAAGACAATAAAAGTCAAGTATAAAAAATAAGAAAACCATTGATTTCATATTTCATAGCCAAGATAACACATATTACAAATAACTTCTGCAAATTTATTCCCAGGTGGCACAGTGGTAAAGAATCTGCCTGCCAACGCAGGAGAAGCAAGAGATGCAGGTTCAATCCCTGGGTCAGAAAGATCCCCTGGAGGTGGAAATGGCAACCTACCCCAGTATTCTTGGCTGGAGCATTCCATGGATAGAGTAGCTTGACTGGCTACAGTCCTGGGGTTGCAAAGAGTCCACACATGACTGAGCACACATGGACACATGACAAGGAGATAAACGATACCTTTCTCATCATTTTTAAATTTGAAATGCAAATTTAAACATTTAAATTATGTTATATGAACACATTTTTTGGTAATATGTAAGTGATTTCCCAAGAACTGCTCTGATAACAAAATAGACTTTTTTATGTATCAAACTCATCCAGGGCAGTGATGCTAAGAAATTAAGTCACGGATCAAGCTATCTGATTAGTATTTCTTCCCTCAAGAAGTATTGTTTGAAAAATGCAGAAAAATGTAGAAGTTTGTCTGTGTTTCTAGTACCTAACTGTAGATTTTACTCTGGAACATTTATATAAAACATAAAGCCATTACCGTTTCTTCTGTCTGTACACCACTCATAACACGAAGACTAACTGGTTAATGATGAAGCAGCTCTTCTTGCAGGAGCTAACACCAACAGGATGCGGTCTTCTTGCTAGAAAGTTCTTGGGCTTTACTGTTGATGGCTTTATGGGTTGAGTCACCTTGAGGTAAATTTCCTTTGGTAGTTCAGTAAATAAAGTCTTATTACTGCATTTGCTAGAGAAAATAGAGTTAGGATGATGATCCAGGACTTTAAACTATTTAAAAACCCTAAAATTCTTGAAGCCATTCCATAGTGGGACAGTGTTTTAACGTGCTACTGTATTGTGCTCCAATCAAAAGTTTCAGTAAACCATTTTGTCTGATTGCTGGAGACAATGGATGTGAAAGAAACATGCCCAACACAACAGGGATCATCTTAAAATGAAATAAAACTGAGATATACAATATCTTTTCAGTATCTAAAATTGTTGAGAAAAAATATTTTAAATGTGGTATATAGTTGTCCAAAAGCGATATCAGGTGGAAGAAAAATTTTCCACTCAATAGAAGAGGGGAAATACACAATGTATGTTGTCTTTTAAAACTTGACTTAGCATTAAGTTATGAACATTTCCCAAATTTTAATGAACTCTGTAATAATTTATGATTGCATAACAGCCATTAAATGCACATATAGGCTTAATGTCTCACATTTGTTTTCACAGTTTTGTAAATTGAATTAATGCTGTGATGAAAAGAAATTTAGAACAAAACTTTTACCATATTTGGAATTGTTTCTTGAGGATAGGTTCCAAGAAATGAAATTAGTTTGACCAAGGATGTTAATCTCTTAGCTTTACTATCAAACTTTAAAGTACTTCCCCAAAAGACTGCCAATTTGCACCCCACTGGCAGTAGGTAAGAACTTGTTTTATTGAAACTTCACCAGGGTTAGAAATTTTATAATTTTTTTAATGTATTCTAATTTAATAGGGAAAATATTGCTTTGTTTAATTGCAGTTTAAATTAATAGAGATTGTTTTTCGTATATGCTTGCTTTTGAATCATCTACTCATATCATTAAACATTTATATCTTTTGAAGTATTCATGCTTTTATTTATTGATATAGATGAGCTTTTTAGATATTAAAAGTATCAACCCTTGGTCTCTCCATGCACAGTTTACCACAGACAAAAACTCAGCACTTCTGCCTGGGTCTCCAGTTCTAAAATAGCTGTAGGCTGAAACATCCCTAAAATTAAAACGAAAGTCTAAGCTAAATCTTTTGTTTTTTAATTGCAGTTTTGTTATGGACCCTCCTGAGTTGGTCCCCAGCAAAGGTCCTTCTGCCTGGCATCCTTGGAACCAATGCAAGGAAATCAAGTTCAGTTCAGAAACAAAAGGAAGCTTTTAATCTTCATTAAAGAGACAGGAGTTGTGAGCACTTGCTCTTGACCACTGGGCAGGTTGTGGGCGAGGCTGCTTTGTAGATATCTCTGGTACAGGGGGAGGGGCACAGAGTTCTCTCCAGCCACACAGACCTGTTAATTACGGCCAGGATTTCAGGGTGAAGCCCAGTATCTCCACACACTCCCTGCCACCATCATCTTGAATCGAGGTGTGGTTGCTGCCGTTTTGCACCTGAAACTTCAGTCTTAAGTGCTGTGTGCAAGACCTCTGCAGGTGGCACCCTCTGAGCAAGTGAAACTTGGCTAAGCACAAAGGAAAAGCAAAAGTTTAGACTTTGTTTTATTGCCCAAACTCTATTTGTATTTCCTGGGCATTGTTCATGGGCTCTGCCTGTGACAGTTTCATGTTGTCTTCCTTTCAAAGGGTCTCAATTTACTGCTTCTAAAATAATATTCCAAGGAAGATATTTTCTGCTGCATTCATATTGTAGCTATTTACATTCATGACCTTTAAGTTTCCCAAACTTATAATAACTTCTGTATTTTATAAGGGTTTGTTTGAGGTCAGGTTCCCTGTTCCCAGAAAACTGACTCTGAGCTGGAGCTTGTGAGCTTGTTCTCAGTCACACAATTGTGTTGGACTCTGCAACCCCATGGACTGTAGTCTGCCAGGCTCCTCTGTCTGTGGAGTTCTCTAGGCAAGAATACTGGAGTAGGTTGCCATTTCCTCCTCCAGGGATCTTCCTAACCAGGGGATCGAACTTGGGTCTCTTACGACTCCTGCATTGGCAAGTGGATTCTTTATCACTAGAGCCACCTGGGAGAGGCCCCTAGGCTTTGTTAAATCTAATCTGGTCTCAAGTCCAATCAATTCTGGGTCTTATCTAGTGCTTTATCTTAGAACTTTGGATCAAGTTCAGGTTCCTCCTGGGATACAGAACTTTCATTTCTGATGCTCACATGGAGACTATGTGGCTACGTTGGATTATGTGAATTACACATATTAATCTTGTTGGCCCAAGAAGAGGCCTGCACCAAGCCCTCAAGATCTGATAGAATTCTGGGAAAACTGGCCTTTCTGAGACCACTTTATGCCAAAGTGCATCTCACTTCTTTTCCTCTAATAGCCTACATTCTCATTCAATCAGGACTTGATAATCCTTGATTGGTTCATAAATCAATGTCTTGAACTTAGATGTTGAAGGAGTGGTTACCCGGGCATTGGCTTAAATGATTCCATCCAATTTGAGGTGAAATTTCTAGGCCTCAAGAGAGGATAGTAATTTTGCAGGGTGATTTCTGTCTATTACTATTTATAACCAGAGAACAGGTGTACAGAGGACCCTAGAAATAAAACATAGCTGCGCTCAGAGCCTAGCTATATCTGTGGTTAGACTCGGTGAATGCTTAATGAAGATTCATAGTTTCAGTGCTCAAAAAAAAAATAAGCCAAAGCCAAGTGCCACTCAAAGCAGGTGGAGAGGAGTCATGGGAGATGTTAAAGGGAGTCTTGAAGATGGTCATCACTTGGAGAGGATCTTATCACACTATTCTTCCTGAGATGGCCCAAGCCCAACCCCATTGGCTCTGCCTCTTCTCTTCCAGATTGCCATGTACTCATACAGGGAGTAGTAAGAGGCATGCTCAACTGCTCCTAGAGTCAGAGGAACTTGACTCCAGCCGTTCTGCATGTGCAACTATAAAAAAATTGGATAACTTCTCTGGGCCTCAATGTTCTCTTCTGTAAAGTGGGATAGTGGTCTTGGCTTGGTTCTTGTGGTTGTTCTAATGTCATTAATGTATTAATACTTTATTTCTTGAGCATCAAGGAAGCACAAGGTACTCCACTTAAGTCAAATTTGCAGATAATAGACCCAACTTGGTGGTATGATGTTAACTATTTTTAGTGGAAATCCTTTAAAAAGTATGTTACACACTTGAAGTTTTAGAAAGTAGTTCACAATAAACATAACTTAATCTTATTGATCACTTAGGCCACCATTATAAACATCTGTTATTGTACCTTGATGTCACATGGTCCAAATAAAGTATGTTTTTCTTCAATTTTCACTTTTTTTTGAAATATAATATACATTCAGAAAAGTGCACAAACTGAACACAGTTGGGTAGTTAGCACCCCAAATAAGGAAACAGAACCCTCACCCCTTCAAGAGAAAGCATCATTCTGACCTCTAGTAGCAGACATTAGTTTTGCCTTAAATACTTTTATTGTCATTATATTTATTAGACAAGGAGAAATTATCATCTCTTTTTTTTTATTGTTTTTGCCATACAATGCCATGATATCACCATGGGTTTACATATGCTCCCCCTCCAGAACCCACCTCCCTCCTCCCTCCCTCCTCCCTCACCCCGGGAAATCTCGATGCACCAGCCCCGAGCATCAATCCTGGGCTGGCGATTGATTAGACATATGATAATTAACATGTTTAAATGCCATTCTCCCATATCATCCCACCCTTACCCTCATCCACAGAGTCCACGAGTCTGTTCTATACACCTGCGTTCCTTTTGCTGTCTTTCATGTTGGGTTCTCCTTACCGTCTTTCTAAATTCCATATATATGTGTTAATATACTGTATTGTTGTTTTTGCTTCTGGCTTACTTCACTCTGGATAATGGGCTCCAGTTTCGTCCATCTGAGTAGAACTGATTCAAATGAATTTTTTTAATGCTGAGTAATATTCCATTGTGTATATGTACCACAACTTTCTTATCCATTCGTCAGTTGATGGGCATCTAGGTTGCTTCCGTGTCCTGGCTATTGTAAACAATGCAGCGATGAACATTGGGGTACACGTGACTCTGTCAATTCTGGTTTCCTCGGTGTACATGCCCAGCAGTGGGATTGCTGGGTCATATGGCAGGACTATTTACAGTTTTTTAAGGAACCTCCACACTGTTTTCCATAGTGGCTGTACTAGTTTGCATTCCCACCAACAGTGTA
>ML664653.1:444498-509510 GCA_007570785.1 Antilocapra americana | reverse complement strand
TGAAATTAAAAGATGCTTGCTCCTTGGAAGAAAATCTAAGACCAACCTAGATAGTATATTAAAAATCAGGGACATTACTTTGCCAACAAAGGTTCGTCTAGTCACAGCTATTGTTTTTCCAGTAGTGATCTATGGATGTGAGAGTTGGACAATAAAAAAAAGTTGAGCACCTAAGAATTGATGCTTTTGAACTGTGGTGTTGGCGAAGACTCTTGAGAGTCCCTTGGACTGCAAGGAGATCTAACCAGTCCATCCTAAAGGAGATCAGTCCTGAATATTCATTGGAAGGACTGATGTTGAAACTGAAACTCCAATACTTTGGCCACCTGATGCAAAGAGCTGACTCATTTGAAAAGACCCTGATGCTGGGAAAGATTGAAGGCAGGAGGAGAAGGGGACGACAGAGGATGAGATGGTTGATGGCATCACTGACTCAATGGACATGAGTTTAAGGAAGCTCTGGGAGTTGGTAATGGACAGGGAAGACTGGCGTGTTGCAGTCCATGGGGTTGCAAAGAGTGAGACACGACTGAGCAACTGAACTGAGACAAACATTTCAGAAAAAGCTACTTCACCATGTGGGAAGTTTGTAAGTAAACTAGGAGTTTGCTGGGTCTCTCCTTTCTTTCTTGAAAGTGAAAATGTTAGTTGCTCAATTGTGTCTGCCTCTGTGACCCCCATGGCCTGTAGCCGGCCAGGCTTCTCTGTCCATGGGATTCTTCAGGCCAGAATACTTTCCTTCTCCAGGGGATATTCTCGACCCAGGGACTGAACCCAGGTCTCTTACATTGCAGGCAGATTCTTTACTTTCTCGGCCACCAGAGAAGGCCCTTTTCTTTCTTAAGAGTTGTCATTTTCCTTATCTGTAGCCATAGCCTAAAAGTTTGGTCTTCTTTTCTGCATATGTTCTGTTCAGAACATTTCTCTCAGGGGCTTGGTGCTTTCTTCTACCTCTGGCTTTACTGTGGGAAACTTCCCAGGGCCAGAAATCACCATGGTGTTCTCTCTCAGAGATATGGGAGACACCCTCTGGCTACCCTGTCCCTAAAGATGAAGTTTTTATGGAAAAGAAGAACAGATGGTAGAGATAGAAGTCAAAGTTTTTGCTTCATTTGAGTTTCCAGTCCATATCTCAAGGGATATGCCCAGAGACACAAGCCTTCCCTTCTGCAGCTTTCCATGACTTTTAGTTGGCTTTTCTCTCCTGAGTTTTGGTCTCTGCTTCCCAAGAACACTTTCTTCAGTCCTTTCAGTCTGAATATTCTCTCCTCCCTATCAGGAAAATCACATCCCATCCCACAGAAGAAGACTGATGTGGCTCTGTGTTCAGCACAGAGATGCACCATCCAGCTCTTTTTTCAAGGGTTTGCTACCCAGCTGTGAGCAGTGGAGTCAGCAGGCAGCCTCCAGCTCTCAGTGCCTTCGGGGTCTCTTCCTCTGCAGAAAGCAGCCTTGTGAAAGGTCATGCTATTCCAGGGGAGCCCACATCCAATGACAAAGGAACACAGTGGGGTAAAGGCCTTGCTGTTTTATCTGGTTGGGAGACACCTCTGATGGACGATCCCATTCTCACAGATTCTCACTGGATTGAATTAGCCTGTATCGGACCTGCACCACAGTTCAGCTTCTCTCTCTGCTCCCCTTTCTTTCAAACATTTTGATCTCTAATAGTCATCTTGTGGCCTTCCCAGATGGCACTAGTGGGAAAGAACCTGCCTGTCAATGTAGGAGATGTAAGAGACCCAGGTTCGATTCCAGAGTTGGGGAGATCCCCTGGAAGGGCATGGAAACCCACTCCAGTATTCTTGCCTGGAAAATCCCATGGACAGAGGACTCTGGTGGGCTATTGTCCAGAGGGACTCAAAGAGCTGTACATGATGATGAAGCAATTTAGCACACAGTCATCTTGTACCCCAGAATCTATGACAGCATCTGCTTGCAGAGAACTGAATCTGCAAGAGGTTCTTTGGATGCCATCTGGCTCCTGAAGTCATCACTAAATCTGCTGCATTTTGCCAAATAGATCTTGATGTTTGTTACTGGTTGTTCTGCAGGCAGTGGAAGGGGTGGGGTATATGTATGGGGGCAGTCCACTATTGTCCTGGGAGGGCTGTTGGCTATGCAGGTCCATTGTTCAGTGACCTGATCACCTCTTTTAAATGCTATAACCCATTTCTTTTAGAGATCATATAATCCAAATACATATTGAGAAAAAATATTCCCTCAATCAGCAATGAACTGTCTCAGCTTTTATAGACCATCTCAAATAATAGCAAAATGTCTCTTTTTGCTATTATTTGAGAGTAATACAACTTCTATCCTTCATATTTCTGCTAGAATTCAATAATTTGTTTCTGCTTTGGAAAAGAAAATTAAATGGGACAGATGAAAACCATAAGAAGTGTTAAGCATAAATAGTAATAAGCTAGGCACTCATAAGATATATACAAAATTCATAGGATGTGT
The DNA here is from genome assembly GCA_007570785.1 of Antilocapra americana. NCBI lineage: Eukaryota > Metazoa > Chordata > Mammalia > Artiodactyla > Antilocapridae > Antilocapra > Antilocapra americana. Next base: position 507,044 of record ML664653.1, on the reverse strand, counting down.
TAAGTATAGACAATGAGTAAGCATGTAGCTTGTGAGACAGGCAGAACTTTTAGGAGGTTTTGAATTTAGATAATAAGTTAGTAACCTAAAAGATATGTTAAAGTTAAGTAGGACAGATGAAGGATAGACTAGGACAAGAGTGTTCTTATGGATATAAAGTAATTAAAAAAACAAGACCAAATCATGATCATGCTACCTATGGTTGACAGTCATGTCACCTCTAAACTGGCCACACATTGGTGATATCCTGCAGGGTTCAAGTATGGCTTCACATGTGTTCTTCCCAAGAGAAACAAATGAATCTCATAGATTTTCAGCAGGCTTATTGACAGCCTACATCTGTGTTCAGGAATGCCTGTCCCTGAAACCCACAATACAGTTTCCTAACTCCATCATCAGTGGGCAAAGGCTGATGTTGCTCAGCAGGGGAGAGAAGGAGAGAAGGAAAAAGAGAGAGAGAGGAAAAGAGAGAGAGAGAGTATTCTAAAGATTTAGGTGTGCAGTTCTTCTGTTCTACCTATCTTAAGGGTATTAAACTATCCCATCTTTTCCTTTTTGTTTCTCATGGTGTTTCAGATAGAGTTGCCTAATATTAATGATTGCATCAAAATGATTTTCCATGTGACACAGCAGGCCACCATCACTCTTAACAGATAATCATAACAGAGCACCACTAATGTATGATAGGAACTTTTTCTGTTTCATGAGGAAGCATTTTATCTTTTTACTTCAGTGATTATGGTGATTTTTTTAAAAGTTCACAAATTCTTTGATGCTTCTCCTTTCAAGACAAGATGTGGATTTTACTTCTCTTTAAGTGTGGGCTAGACTTAAGAGACTCACTTCTAATGAATAGCATCTGACAGAAGTGATGCTATTTAATTTCAAAGACTAAGTCATAATCATATTGTGGCTTCCCCCTTGTTTTCCTCTGTCTTGATCATTTTTTCATAGGGAAACCACCTGCCATGTTGGGAGGACGCTCAAGCAGCCCTGTGGTATGACCCATCTGGTGAGGAACTAAGGCCTCTGGCCAGAAGCTACATGAGTAAGCTTAGAGTTGGATCCCCAGGCCCAGGCTTCCATTCTCTTTGAGTGTAGGGTGACTTCAGTCCTGGCCAACATTTTGATTATGCCCTCACAGCAGACCCTGAATCAGAACAATCCACTAAGCCACTCTCAAATTTTCGACCCACAGAAAGTGTTCGATAAATACTTGTTGTTTTAGGCCACCAAATCTTGAGGTAAATTATTACTCAGCCATGGGTAACTAGTACAACAATCTACTATGATGGGTAGCTGAGGGTGAGGGATTCTTACCTATGAATATTCTTGGGAAAGAGGTCTTTTATTTACTTCCAAAAGTTTGAGTTTATCTTATGACACACAGAGAGCGAGGAAACCAGAAATTTGTAGTGGTAAAAAATAATCTCTAGGTTTTGTGGAAAGACATGCAGGAAACTCTGCATTTAAAATTGTTTAATTTTCACAAGGCTGTACCACCTTCATGATATTAAAAAAGCTTGGAATGATTTTCTTTGCCCTTTCTGTGTTTGAGTGATGAATGATATCTCCAAGAGAGTCAGTGCTTCATTGGAGGCAAAAACCTCATGTGAATTTCATGTCTTATCGTTGCTTCTCAAATTTGTATTTAACCTAAAGTTGTATTTAACGCATCAAAACCCAAAACCTACCCCATGGAAAAATATGTTTACTTAATTTGATATTAGGCTTAAGTCAAGCTTTAGGGAACCTCAAAGATTCAATACTTGCAGCAAAACTGATTAGCAGTCAGTCCTGCAACAGATTTACTTCCCAGCACAATCAAGCTTATGCACTTCTTGTTACCACGGCCTGTCTATCTTGTGGTCATGCCAAAGTCATGTATTTTTTTCAGTGGACTTGATAAGTGGTTCAAAATGTTGGAAGACAGAAGTATTTTGGCTTTCAGAAGCTCTTTTATGGGCCTGCCTTTCCAGCTTGAATTAGCTGAAAAATCTTTTTGTTTTAAATTGAGCATACATTTTATTCATAGAGTACTGATAAGAACTCAAAAGGGATTCTTTACACAAATGAACATCTTCATTGAAAACGTAGACTATGAAAACTATAAGATCATTTTTAAAAAGTTTTGTGTAATTAATCTTTATGTCTATGACTGCCAAATGTCACATATATAGGATTCTTCAAAGCGTCTTTCTTCTCTCTTTTCCCAGATGACTTGATGTCAAGAACCAAAGTTTATACACATAGTTGATTCTAGCTGAAAATCTTGAGAGATGACTGTGTGCCTTAATTTTCTAAACCAGTATACCCACACAATTGGAAGTGTTTTAGAAATTTATTTCTATGTTTTGTAGCACTTGCAAAACTTGGTGGCATAAATAACAATATACAGTTTTGACCTAAGCTTCAAATACCGTCACTAGTTTGTAAATTACTTGTTGGCTGTGAATAACAAAGAAGAAAGCATAGACAGGCTTTAGAAGCAGATAGATATGGTTCTAAAGCCTATTCTCTGGCTTTACTGCTTCCTAGCAGCCTGACTCAGGTATTGAACATAACGTCCTCGAGTTTCAGTTTCGTTCTCACCAACATGAACACAGTGATTTTAGTCTCACGGTGGTCTTGTAAGGGCTCCGTGAAGTAAAGTAGGCTGACAATCTGTCATACGGTAGACATTCTTTCCTTTTCCACCTTTATTTATCACTCTGAGCCATCACCCATGCCTTCTACCCATGCATGCTCCATAATAGTTCATGGTGCCTACTTCAGTGTTTATCAGGGAATATATATTGACTTGGGGCTTCCCTGGTGGCTCAGAAGGTAAAGAATCTGCCTACAGTGCAGGAGACCTGAGTTCAATCCCTGGGTCGGGAAGATCCCCTGGAGAAGGGAACAGCTATCCACTCCAGTATTCTTGTCTGGAGAATCCCATGGACAGAGGAGCCTGGCAGGCTGCAGTCCATGGGGTCGCAAAGAGTTGGACATGACTGAGCAACTAATGCACATGTACTGAATTGAGGTATTATTGTTTTATTAATTATATCAATAATACTTCCTTCCCTCAGCCCATAGATCTAATCCACAGCAGAGTCTAGGACTTTCTTTTTCAAGATATACACTGCATCTGCCCTCTTCTGTCACTCACCCTTGACACCATCTTAGTCCACGTATGGAGCACTACCACAGCCCGGAACTGGTTTTCCTTTACCACTCTTGACCTTCTTTAGTGCCTCATTCTAAGTAGCAGTAGAAGTAAGTAACCTTATTAAAGTCTGAAACCGCTCATATTACCCGCTAGCTCAAGGCTCTTCCTTGACTTCTCTCTGTACCCAGAACAAGAGCCGCCCTCCAATCCATGACCTACAAGATCCTGCAACACTCCTCATGCTCGTCTCTCCAAGTCAGGCATGGACCACTTGCCCCTGCTTGGTGTGCTACAGCCCCGACTTGTTTTCACTTGTTTCAACATACCCAGGTTCCCCTCCCTTCCCTGCCCCCAGGGGGTGATTTACATAAGCTGCTGCCAAGTTCTTCCCTGATCTTTGATCTTTATTTGGGGCTACTCTTGGTTGTGGCTGAGAGCCTTTGATCTTTAGTTGAGCAATGAGAACTCTTAGTTGTGGCATGTGGGATCTAGTTCCCTGACCAGGGATTGAATCTGGGTCCCCTGTATTGGGAGCATGAAGTCTTAGCCACTGGAGCACCAGGGAAGTCCCTGATAGTTGATCTTTGTGGAAGTTGCTTCCTTCTAACTTCAGGTCTCAGCTTAAATGTCATTTTCCCAGAGAAGCCTCCTCTGACAGCCCATTTTAAGGTAGATTTTCCTTTCCTTCTACCTTCTATCAGTCCCTTTTTTCTCTCCTGTATAGTACCTATGACGTATAATTATTTGGTTGATGCCTGAAAATGAAAGTGTTAGTTGCTCAGTCATGTCTGACTCTTTGTGACACCATGGATGGTAACCTGCCAGGCTCCTCTGTCCATGGAATTCTCCTGGCAAGAACACTGGAGTGGATAGCCATTCCCTTCTCCAGGGGATCTTTCTGATCCAGGGATTGAACCTGGATCTCTCACATCACAGGCAGATTCTTTATTGTCTGAGCTACCAGGGAATTCCTGTTATTTCCTACATTTAATTATTTTTTCTCTCTCTCCCTACAATCATGTAAACCCCATGAAGGCAGGGTACTTGTCTCATTCAGCATTATTTTCCTGGTGCTCCTTGCATCTTATGGTGAAGGATACAAAACATTTGCTAGCTGCTCTCACCCACCCCCCGCTGCCATCTTTTACTATTCAACAATCTTCATATTACCTTCCTTTTGTCCATATATATATCTGATGGATAGGATATCCAAAGAAGGATATAAAGTCATTAAAAATTGAGAACAAACAATTGATTGATTTAGTATGAGTGATTTACCTTTCCAGTGAAAAACTCTCACTGTGCAGCTGTACAGCTTAGTAATGGAGCTGTCAAATAAATACAGCTTAACCAAGAGGCTTTAAAACTCCTTTAACTATTAAGAAAAGTGACAGAATATATTGAGGAAGGGGAGCAGAGAATGTTAGCTTTAATACATCCCAAACTTGCATCAAGAACACTACAACAAAGAGAAGGTAAATAATCTGCTGACTTAAGGAAGCAATTAGTTAAAACCAGTTTTTTTCAAGTGTAAAATCTAAATGTTGCTAAATATTTCTGGGACAGTAAACAAGAAATCATTTATTATTGATCTAGAAATAAATGAGATGTGTTGTTCAAAAAAAAAAAACCATCTAGCAGATGATACTCCCACCTAATAAAATACCTGGTAAGGTCTTTTACAGGATTCCTCTTGTTAGACTATTATTATGAATCCTCAGCAGGAGTGCTTCAACACATGGTTGCCAAGGATATTGCTAATCACCACTACCACCACGCCCCCGCCCCCATCTGCAAGCCCTAGTTCAGGGCTTCCCAGGTGGCGCTAGTGGTAAAGAATCCACCTGCCAATTCGGGAGACATGAAAGACTTGGGTTTGATCCCTGGGTTGGGAAAATCCCTGACACAACTGAGTGACTGAGCACACACCACAAATCAAAATAGACAGCCAATGGGTGGGTGGTTTTCTAAGAAATAATTATTTGCTCAAAAAGCACCAGGGCAACACATCTTCTGAAGGAAAGAGAGCTGTGCCTGTTAGATTTTTGGCTGTTTGGAATGGATTTGTAAGTTGCCAATGGCCAAGATTTTGGCGAAAATGTGGCTTAGTGGGGCCTCAGTGTCCTTTGCAAATAGTTTTTCCCCTAGTGTGTAGCCAATCCTCCCTCCCCTATGTCCCACGTACAACCAACTCAATCTTACAGTTGAGAATAAAGAAGGGACCTATATACTTTCATGCTGGTTTCTAGACAGAGATTTCTCATGGAGAATGGCATTCTTCAGCAAACATCTCAGTCTTTACTACAACCTGATGAGACTCTTCAGTAATCCAAGGAGTTAATCTCTATAGGAACAACTTCTCTTGCGACATAGAGCACTTACTAAAGCAGCCTGACCTGATTTGAGAACAGTCTTTCCTTAGCCAGACATCACCTGTGTCCTGTACCTGTGAATGTTAAAAAGCTAACGTTCAAACATAGGCCAAACACTCTCTGACATAAACCAAAGCGGGATCCTCTATGACCCACCTCCCAGAATATCGGAAATAAAAGCATGTATAAACAAATGGGACCTAATTAAAATTAAAAGCTTCTGCACAACAAAGGAAACTATAAGCAAGGTGAAAAGGCAGCCTTCAGAATGGGAGAAAATAATAGCCAATGAAGCAACGGACAAACAACTAATCTCAAAAATATACAAGCAACTCCTGCAGCTCCATGCTAGAAAAATAAACGACCCAATCAAAAAGTGGGCCAAAGAACTTAACAGACATTTCTCCAAAGAAGACATAAAAATGGCTAACAAACACATGAAAAGATGCTCAACATCACTCATTATCAGAGAAATGCAAATCAAAACCATGATGAGGTACCACTTTACACCAGTCAGAATGGCTGCCATCCAAAAGTCTACAAGCAATAAATGCTGGAGAGGATGTGGAGAAAAGGGAACCCTCTTACACTGTTGGTGGGAATGCAAACTAGTACAGCCACTATGGAGAAGAGTGTGGAGATTCCTTAAAAAACTGAAAATAGAACTGCCATAGGACCCAGCAATCCCGCTGCTGGGCATACACACCGAGGAAACCAGAATTGAAAGAGCTACATGTACCCCAATGTTCATCGCTGCATTGTTTACAATAGCCAGGACATGGAAGCAACCTAGATGCCCATCAACTGACGAATGGATAAGAAAGCTGTGGTACATATACACAATGGAATATTACTCAGCATTAAAAATAAATTCATTTGAATCAGTTCTACCCAGGTGGACAGAACTGGAGCCTATTATCCAGAGTGAAGTAAGCCAGAATGAAAAACAACAATACAGTATACTAATGCATATATATGGAATTTAGACAGATGGTAATGAGAACCCTGCATGCGAGACAGCAAAAGAAACGCAGATGTAAAGAACAGTCTCGTGGACTCTGTGGAAGAGGGCAAGGGTGGGATGATATGGGAGAATGACATTGAAACATGTTAATTATCATATGTGAAATCAATTGCCAGCCCAGGTTTGATGCTTGGGGCTGGTGCACCAGGATGACCCAGGGGAAGGGAATCGGGAGGGAGGAGAGTGGGGGGTTCTGGAGGGGGAGCATATGTATACCCATGGCAGATTCATGTCATTGTATGGCAAAACCAACACAGTAAAGTAAAGAAAATTTAAAAAAAAGCTAATGTTCATGGTTGGTAAATTCCCTCGGTTTTTTCTCTCTGTTCTACCTGATTTCTCATATTAGGTCTGCAAGTGAGGAAAATAAATTGGAAAATTTAACAACTTTTCTTATTGTTCATGAAGTCTGTCTAATTCAGACTTTGCTTTTTACTCACGAGTGACTTCTACCTCTTAAACTCAGGCATGTTGTTCTCAAATACCTAAGCGTTAGCGGTGGAGATAAGTTGACTAATGTCATTCAGTTCAGTTAAGTTGCTTAGTCATGTCCAACCCCATGAACTGCAGCACACCAGTCATCCCTGTCCATCACTGACTCCAGGAGTCCACCCAAACCCCTGTCCATTGAGTCAGTGATGTCATCCAACCATTTCATCCTCTGTCATTCCCTTCTCCTCCTGCCCTCAGTCTTTCCCAGCATCAGGGTCTTTTCAAATGAGCCAGCTCTTTGCATCAGGTGGCCAAAGTAATGGAGTTTCAGCTTTAGCATCAGTCCTTCCAAGAATATTCAGGACTGATCTCCTTTAGGGATTAACTGGTTGGATCTCCTTGCAGTCCAAGGGACTCTCAACAGCCTTCTCCAACACCACAGTTCAAAAGCATCAATTGTTCGGCGCTCAGCTTTCTTTATAGTCCAGCTCTCACATCCATACATGGCTACTGGAAAAACCATAGCCTTGACTAGACTAACCTTTGTTGGCGAAGTAATGTCTCTGCTTTTCAATAAGCTGTCTAGGTTGGTCATAACTTTCTTTCCAATGAGTAAGCGTCTTTTAATTTCATGGCTGCAGTCACCATCTGCAGTGATTTTAGAGCCCAGAAAAATCAAGTCAGCCACTGTTTCCACTGTTTCTCCATCTATCTGCCATGAGGTGATGGGACCGGATGCCATGATCTTAGTTTTCTGAATGTTGAGCTTTAAGCCAACTTTTTCACTTTCCTCTTTCACTTTCAACAAGAGGCTCTTTAGTTCCTCTTCACTTTCTACCATAATGGTGGTGTCATCTGCATATCTGAGGTTATTGATGTTTCTCCTGGCAATCTTGATTCCAGCCTGTGCTTCCTCCAACCTAGCGTTTCTCATGATGTACTCTGCATACAAGCTAAATAAGCAGGGTGACAATATATAGCCTGATGTACTCCTTTTCCTATTTGGAACCAGTCTGTTGTTTCATGTCCACTTCTAACTGTTGCTTCCTGACCTGCGTACAGGTTTCTCAAGAGGCAGGTCAGGTCGTCTGGTATTCCCATCTCATTCAGAATTTTCCAGTTTATTGTGCTCCACACAGTCAAAAGCTTTGGCATAGTCGATAAAGCAGAAATAGATGTTTTAAGTCAAGTGATATCCTTTGAGGTGGAAGGGTCTTGAGTTGCAAAGACCTTGACTCTGCCTCTTTCTTTATCGTGTGCTTCTCTCTTTCTTCCTCAGTTTCCCAGTCTGTGAAAGGACAGGTTTCATTCCTTGTCCATAAACTCTGCTGGACTCCAAAATTTTGCAGAATTTCCTGTTTTGTTGTCAGAAGCCCCTGGGGCTCTGAGTAGGGGTTTACTTTGCAGAGGTTTGCCCAGTTGCACGACTGCTCCTTACCACGTGAGGGCGCTGTGTGGTTGCAGCTGCCTTTGAATCTCATCGTGCCAGACTCTTGCCACTCCATGGACTGTATCCTGCCAGGCTTCTCTTTATGTAGGATTCTCCAGGCAAGAAGACTGGACTGGGTTGCGATGTCCTCCTCCAGGAGATCATCCCCACCTAGGGACCGTTTTTTAGGTCTCCTGCATCGGCAGGCAGATTCTCTACTACAGGACCAAATGGGAAGACATCACATAGACTACAGTAAGTCCCCTACATATGAGTGAGTTACGTTCTGAGAGCACGTTTGTAAGTCCAGTTTGTTCTTAAGCCCAACAGAGTTAGCTGAGGTTCCCAACTAACATAGTGGTCTCTGTAGTACTGTACTGTAATAGGACAAAGGCTCGGCTCAACTGTGGCCATGTTGTGACAGCCCATGGGGAGTAAAACCACTGGGGGACCCCCAGGAAGAGAAAAGACCTATTGGGTAGAATAACAATGCAGGTGTGGACAGGCTGGTTATAAATGGATCTGAAAGTGGCCGAGAGGTCAGAGTGGCTCCAAAAGAGGGCCATGTGCTATTTGGAAGCAGAGAGAGGGACTTGGACTAGTAAGTAGCAGTGCCTCATGCTGCGTCAAACACAGATGGTTTCAGGTACACAGGAAAACAACTCGGCCATACATGTACATACATCCATTGCTCCAAAGTCCCTTCCCATCCAGGCTGCCACATAACGTAAGCAGAATTCTATGTGCTATACAGTAGGACCTTGTTGATTGTCCATTTTTAATATAGTACAGTATACATAATACAACATTACTAATTGGCTCTACTCCAATATAAGATAAAAAGTTTTAAAAAAAAATGGTTGAAGAAATCTTAAAGGCAAGTAGCCAGTTAAAAAGTCAAGTTGCCAAATCAGATATAGGATAATCCAGTCTGTTTACAAGGATGACTAGTCAAAAAAAAAAAAAAAAAACCCAGGAGGTCCTGAACAACAGAACCCATTGAGATAAATTAAATGACTGATGGAAACTGGGGACTTCTAGGATATTGGGGTGGAGTGATATACCCCAGGTAGTGTCCGTTTGATAAGCATTCAGGAATAGATGTCAGAGGTGTAGGAGCTGTAGTTTGTGTGGAATGGTTTTGGGGGTGATCCATGGCAACCAACTCCAGTATTCTTGCCTGGGAAATCCAATGGACAGAGGAGCCTGGTGGGCTACTGTCCAAGGGGTCGCAAAAGAGCTGGACACAGTTTAACAACTAAATAGCAACAACAAAAATCGCTGACTATAGTATAGGTGCAACACTGATGTTATTCGTGGGATATGAAATAGTATATGTATCTCTTAAACTCCACTGATGTACCTTAGATGCCTTGGAGTGATGGGAAAGGAGCTTGGGTACAGACTTGAAGAGACTGGAACTTATCCTCAAAAATGTGACTTGGGCTAAAACTAAAGTGGTTTAGTCCACACGTCATAAAGTTTCACTAAGCAAGGTGGTAGTGAATAGAGTAAATGTGGTACGTGAGTTAAGTCCGACATATGCCATTTCTGTGAAGATGTCCACTAGTGTAGACACAACAGTCACTGGGAAAATTCATACAAAATTCCGGAGCTTGGAAGGGTGAAAGATCTTCAAGTTCCCATACCTGGTTCTAAGCCAAATTCAGGTGTTGCAAAGAGTTTCTCAAAGGTTGTCAATTATGTCACTAGGCATCTCTGTATTACAAATGTGGTGAAAGGAAGAGGTGAACACAGGCTCCTTGGAGCTATTGAATCTACCTGAAGCAGGTTCTCAAGGAGACAATGCCCAGGTGAAATGCTCGAATTCCATTCATAGTCTTGGGTTTCGCCCTTGCTGTTTGTGAGCATCCAGCCAGTGTCCAAACCAAATTGTTTTCTCCTGCTTCAGTAACAGCTAAAAATCCTTCCTGAAGGCTGGCAAGACTGGGGGTATCCCAGAAGTATAGTTTGATACAGACCTGTGACCTTCACATGTGAAAGATCAAAAACAAAGAGTGAGTGGGCTATGCCCTGGTCTTGGTGACACAATAGAGGTTGAACTCTCCATTGGCCAAACCGTGGATTAAAACCCCTGCTGCAAGTTAGCATTAGCAAACTTCATCTGGCTTCTAGAAGGGAGTCTCCTTTTGCTATGGACTGGGTCCTGGAAACTAAGTCAGTTGTGCAGGAATATAAAATGTAGAGGCAACTTCCTTGTCTCTGTGTTTGAAATATTTGTAGAGATGGAGCACTTAAAATATGAATATGAGGAGCAAGGTGTTGTGAAATACATAAATAGGTCTGGTGGCACAGCTGAAAAAATAGTGGCTGGATCTTGTGGTCACGCTGATGAAGCTTGTAGCTTAAAGAATCCTAGTGCCAAAGGCTTGGTCAAGTCAGTAAAGTAAGACACTAGTTTGTTTCACAGGGTGGTCTTGTGAGATATTGCCCCATCCCTGGCAGAAGTTACCCATCAACAGGTGGCTTTCATTTTCTACTGGACTGTTGGACCAAGGCTTGGTTCACAAATCTGTGGATTCTCTTTAATAGACCATCATGTTGGACTGGAGATGGGTGTATTTCAGCAACACTGCTCAGAGGGATGAAATGAGCATGGGAAACGGGAAATACACTATAAGGGCCTGCTTGTCAGTGTCTACTACTGGCCCAGGGTGCTTCTTAGCAGAAGGGGCAAAGGCTTTCTGAGCCTGGGGCATCACACTGTAGCAGCCCACCTGTAGGGCACACCTCCTCTGTGGGAACTAGTGTGAACATGGCTGGCTGCAGGATGCCATCTCCTGCTCAGCAGAGGTAAGCAGGGAATGTGGTATAGGGGGGGAGATGAATAGAATTGATCTCCAGCCATTCTCAAATCTGCTCACTTAGAGGCTGGGCAGCCCATTGGTCTGGATCATTGCCTCCCGCATCTCCATGTTCCTCTTCCTGGGCTTAACAATGGGGCCAAGGCCATTTATCATGGATGTATGTGCATGGAGCACATGTCTTGTGATGAAAGTGTCATGATTTCTCTATGGATTACCAAATGTCTTGACTAGAGTTGTGGCTCTACCCCATGTCCCACCTCCTTAGTAAGCTGGAACCTAAAGAATGTTGCTGTTCTTTCCCTATGACTTTTGGATTCTGTAGCTCCATATTTGGTTAGAGCTGAGCAGAACAGCTAGATAAGTGGGTGAGCTTTGATGCAATTAGACTTAGATGGTAGCAACACAGGCACTGCAGCAGTTACTACCTGAGATTACAGGGCTAGCATTTCTGACCCAGTGGTTTCTCTGCAATCCTACTCTTTTCAGTGACATCTGAGTTGCAGAGCTGCCCTCAGCGGCTTTGGGAGCCCTAGAATCTGAGAGGTTGGTTTAATCTGATTCAACTGATCAATGAATGGGTCCTGCAATGAGAGAGGAAACTCTGGTTCCAAAAACTATAGGCTTTGATCAACTCTGATTTGCTCACCTACTAGATGACCCCAATTTGAAAAAGAATAGACACTCCAGTGTCCATCTCTAGAACAAATTGGGATCATAGTTTTGTTCCTTACTTGTCCAGGTCTCCCAGAAGTCTGTTAGACTTCTGTCATATATGAAAGACTTCCTAGTGCATTCATTATAAACCCTAAAATACGCTTGCCCATTGGAAGTAAAGCTATGACAAACCTAGACAGCATATTCAAAGGCAGAGACATCACTTAATGAACAAAGGTCCATATACTCCATATACTCAAAGATATGGTTTTTCCAGGAGTCATTTACAGATGTGAGAGTTGGACCATAAAGAAGGCTGAACACTGAAGAAATGATGCTTTCAAACTGTGATGCTGGAGAAGACTCTTTGAGAGTCCCTTGGACTGCAAGGAGATGAAACCAGTCAATCCTAAGGGAAATCAATTCTGAATACTCGTTGGAAGGACTGATGCTAAAGCTGAAGCTCCAATACTTTGGCCACCTGATGCGAAGAACTGACTCATTGGAAAAGACCCTGATGCTGGGAAGGACTGAGGGCAGAAGGAGAAGAGAATGACAGAGGGTGAGATGGTTGGATGGCATCACTGACTCAATGGACATGAATTTGAGCAAACTCCAGGAGATGGTGAAGGACAGGGAAGCCTGGTGTGCTGCAGTCCAAAGAGATGGACACGACTTAGCAACTGAACAAAACCAACAACAACTGTTGGCAGGATCTACAGTTAGGACAGCAAATAGACAAAGTTTGAATTGAGAAGGAGATGCTTATCTTTGTATGGGTAGCATCAGGTAAATGTCTGCTTATGTCTGATTCTGAGAATAGAGCATATAGGGGGAAAAGGAGCAGGTAAAGTGGAGAGGAAGATGTCTCAAGCTGAATAAGAGAGGTAAGTGAATACATTTAAGAAACAGAATAAATATTAGACAGAAGTCAAATAACTGTGCTTATAGGCAACTTTAGCCCTCAGAAAGAACAGTCAGGAGTGGCTGTCACTGAGTCAGGCAGTCATACGACACAGCAGACTACTGATACTTTATCCCCAGGATCTAGAATGAGGACTAGTGGTACTAGTGAAATGACACATGTATATCAGAATGTTCAGAACCAAGTACCATAAAGACAAAACATGGTTATGTGGTTGGGGTAGCTACAGCAAGGGTAGCTATTTTAGTTAGGGTTATAAGGGAGGCCTCTGTAGTGCAGAGACCTGAATGGGGAGGAGACAGTAGAATGAATGCCTGTAGGGATGGAGGGAGTTTCTTTTTACCAGTAAGTGCAGGAGGACAGAAATGTGACCAATGTAGCTGAAGAGTACTGAATAAGAAGGAAAGCAGAAAGATATAAGGCAGACAGGATTATATAGTCTTGTGGACTATGGTAAAGAGTTTGCAGTTGGGATTTTTTTTTTGTTAAGTATCAGTATATTGTCACCTCATTGGGGCTGCATGGCTTGTGGGATCTTAGTTCCCTGACCAGGAATCGAACCTGTGCCCCTGGCAGTGGAAGCACAGAGTCTTGATCACTGGAATGCCTGGGAAGTCCCTCATTGGGAAGGTTTAAACAGGGGCATGATACTTGCTATCAGGGTCGATAGGTCACCCTGACTCGTGCAGGGGTGAGAATGGAGCAGGATCAGTTAAGAGAACTTGGCAGTTGAGTCAAGCATGTTGTGATGGTGCAGGTGGGTTTGAGGAAGGTAGTGAGAAGTGGGTCTAATTTTGAAAACTTTGAAGCTTTAACTTCCATGACTATTGACAAATTGGCTGTGGGATGTGAGATAAATCAAGGGTAGCACAGAATTTTCTCCCAGACTATTGCGTGGATGGTGGCGTTAGCTGAGATGAGTAAGACTGAGTGTGTGTGTGTGTGTGTGTGTGTGTGTGTGTGTGTGTGTGTGTGGCGGGATACTGCATGGGGATCTTGAAGAGTTCTGTTTTGAATGTATGAAGTCTGATATGCCTAAATATTCAAAATGATAAACTACAGACTCATCGAGGTCAGGAACAGTCATTTACCTTTGAATCTCCATTGTCTAGCCCTTGACACACTGCAGGTGCTAAAATGATTGAAATGGATAGAAATATTTCCATTAAAAATTATAATATTAAAATCAGGGAATTTAGCAAGGAACTTATCATCTTCTCTGTGGGAAGCCCCTCCTATTCCATCTTTTGTTTCCTGATTATCTGGTTTTTCTACTGTATAAACTTTCATTCTTCACTGATTGTTTCTCTTTGTGTCCAAGACCATGGAATTGTTTCTCTTTGTTGATTCGATCATGAGCCTTTTCTTCAGTGTATTGAAGTATTTATATGTATCTTGTGTGTGAGTCCAGATTCTGGTTCTTCCTCAAAGAACCCACCTGTAAGTCCTAGCTGACCTAGGCACAGAGCAGTTGACCCAAGGGTTGCCATGCTTTGCACTATAAGTTTTTTTTTAACTGTAACAAGAATATACAGTTAAATGCCTTTGATCCCAGGGACTTTGGTTTATATTTCTACTATCTGACTTAGTTGAAAAAAGCCATCTTTATCATAATATAGCAGTGAAGATTTAAAAACTACTATTCTATATAGAAACCTGGGAAGATTTTCTAAAAAAATAAAATGTAACTCTGCAGACAGTGCCATTTTGGGCTGATATAAGAATCTGCTTTAGGTGCAAACTAGTATATATAGGATAGATAAAAAATAAGGTACTGCTGTGGAGCACAGGGGACTATATTCAATATCCTGTGATAAACCATAATAGAAAAGGATAAACACAACATTGTAAATCAACTATATTTCAATAAAATTTTTTAAAAGACATATATTTGGAATTCCCTGGAGGTCTAGTGATTAAGACAGCACTTTCATTGCCAGGGCCTGGATTTGATCCCTGGTTGGGAAACTAAGATCGCAAAAGCCACTTGGTCTGGTCAAAAAGAAAAGAAAAAAAGGACAGGTACCTTTGCAACCCTGAAAAGTTTGCTGTAAAAATTTGCTTGTAATAATTGTAAACAAGCAATCTCGGAAATATCTATTTGCTGGCCTCTTTTAAGGGTTAAAGACTTTTCATATAGAAAAGTCAGAGGCTTCATCTTTCTTGTTACTCCCAGTCAAATTGATGGTATGCAATTTGGAACTTTATATTGAGATAGAAAAGAACCAGTGGCTCATTGTCACTCACTATTGATATATTTCAGTACAGCATTTTAAAAACTGCTGCAGTGATTTTTCTTGTCCTTTGGAAGATGTGTTTTTCTCTGCAATTGCTGCAAGGCCTCTGTCCTTTTCCCCGTGATCTACTTTTATAGTTTGAACTCTGTGAGCAGTTCAGAATAATATGTATAAAAGTCTAAAATAAAACACATGGGATTTCAAAGTAAATAATTTGCAATGTATCAATTTTAAAGCAAACTTGCATTATAAAAATATATACCTTAATGCATTAAATCATAAGACAATCCATTTTAAACAAGGATAAGTTAAAGTTTAAAGACATCAGTGTGAAGGCTGCTTAGCTTGTGTCACAATGTTGAATCTAGGTGGTCTTTGGATCAGACAGTATGCATGTCATATTGGACATCCATTCAATTCTTATTTTCTAGTTTGTTTAGTGGATGCAGGTGTTGAAAAATCTTAATTTCACAGTGTGTTGTTTCAGAAGGAATTAAAGCTTCGCTAATTTATGTTGCGAGACAAGAACACTTGCCTTCCATAAGGTTTTTTTATTTAATATTTATTTGGCTGTGCCAGCTCTTTGTTGTGGCATGTGGGAATTCTTAGTTGTAGCATGTGGGATCTAGTTTCCTGACCAGGGATTGAACCCAAGCCCCCAACTATGGGAGCAAAGAGTCTTAGCCACTCGACCACCAGGGAAGTCCCTGGGATTTCTTTTTGAGATGATGAAATGTTTGGAAATTAGATGGTGGTAATGGCTTCACAACTTCCTATACTAAAGAAACCCCACTAAATTTAATACTTTAAATGAGGTAATTCTTTTCATATGTTTATTATATCTCAAAACTACTGTTTAAAAAAATCAATAGGTCATCTTTGGCTAAGACAAATTCTTTGATATAGTTTTATGTTTAAGAAGAGATTACAAACCTATGGTTCAACATTATCGTCAGGAAAAAGATACCCTTTGAATGAGTTTTGCAGTGTTTCCAGGTGTCAGTCATCTTTCATCAGTGAAATAGAATTTTAAATTGCAGCTTCTCCTTGGTAAGGAACTTCCATCATTCCAGAGATGTGGCCTTCTGTGCCTTTCTAGAAAAACAGTGTTCATGTGTAATTGGTTTTCTTGCAAAAATGATTTTTTAAATGCTGAGTAGGGTATTTCCACAAAACGGTATATGAATACCCTTTGTAAAATACCTTATATCACCCTTGTGTATGTCTTTACTTCCTGCATGCATGCTCAGTCGTGTCTGACTCTTTGCGACCCTATGGACTGTAGCCCACCAGGCTCCTCTGTCCATGGGAGTTTCCAGGCAAGAATATGGGAATGGGTTGCAATTTTCTCTTCCAGGGTATCTTCCCAACTCAGGGATCGAACCCACACCTCTTGCGTCTCCTTCATTGACAGATAAATTCTTTACCACTGAGCCACCTGGGAAGCCCTTTTACTTCCTAACCATATACTAAAAGAGTATAAGAAAAAAATCATTTGTTAATCATCACATTTACACTGTGCATGACCTACAACATTACACAATCTGTTAGTAATAACTGTTTAAGTGTCTTGGTTAAGGTTACTACCACTCTCAGATGTGTTTCAACTTGCTTGGTCCACCCTTACAGCCCATGTACTGTCTGTTAGAAAATTCATGCTGCCTTATGAAGAGTTGTGTTCTTATTTGAGTGTACTAGCTTTGTAAGAAACAAAAATGACTCAGAAACTTTCATTTACAGGAAAGAAGTGAAGTGTTAGTTGCTCAGTCGTGTCCAACTCTCTGTGACCCCATGAACTGTAGACTCCTCTGTCTAGGCAAGAATACTGGAGTGGGTTGCCATTCCCTTCTTCAGGGGATCTTCCCGACCCAGGAATTGAACCCAGGTCTCCTGCATTGCAGGCAGATTCTTTACCAGCTGAGCCACTGGGGATGCCCAAACTAAGTGTAGGTAGTGAGTACAGGAAAGCAACATGGCTTTCTTGGTCAGCCATGACACAAATTTCTACTTCATTCCTCAGTAGCTGAATGTCTACCTGGCCCAGAGTTGGGCAACTGACTGGTACCAGTATCTGTAGACACAAAGACCGTGATCATGTGACACTTGGTGGCTACTCTAATTACTGCCATAATTTTGAGGTAGTGATCAACACAAAATTGAGCTCAGCAGCAAGGTAATGTGGAAGGAAAAATAACTGATTTCTACTGTGGCAAATTCATTGATTTTGCTAATGGTGAATGTATTAGCTGAAGAAGTACTAAATTTGAATTAGAGGTTAGTAAAAATAAAGACAAATGCTTTCCCAATAAAATGGAAATTCAATGGATATTATAATACTTTGGATTCTTAACTTAAGAACTCTTACTGTAAAAGATAGATTGTTTATTTTGGTCTGCAGCGCATGGGTCATGGTCATCCCTACTGTGGCAGCATATTTTGTGAGGCTCCTTATTCAGATCAGTTAATCTGTGAGGCTGGGAATCTAATTACAAATGTTCAAAGAATCTCTGACCTTGAGAAAGACCTCTGGAGAGACTCCTTTACCTCATTGAAACAACAACCAAAAATTATTTTGAAGTAATTATAGATTCACAGTAAACTGAAAAAATGGTACAGAGTCCCATTTACCCTTTGCTCATCTTCCTCTACTATTAATATCTCATATAACTCTAATACAGCGTCAAAGCCAACAAACTGACATTGGTACAACTCTTTTTCATATTTAAATCTGGATATCGGGCTTCCTTGATCTAAAACAATATCAATCACTTAAGTTGATAAGCATTTACTATTGAACCCAAAGTGCATTTTGGTAGGGTCTCAGTCTAGAGTACTTGGGATTTGATTGTTGTGGTCGTGGTTTAGTCACAAGTTGTGTCTAGCCCTATCATAGCAAGGGTCAAATCTCAACCACATGACAAGAAACAGGATTCCAAATTGGGGGGTGTTGTAAGTTATGTGTTATACCATGTCTCAGAAACCACTCTGTGTCCACTTGCTATAGCCTTGGGTTTGCCCAGTCTTTGGGGCACAATTTCATCTTCACCAAGTAAAATCTCATTTTCCCTGCAAGTTGTTGTGCTCCAAAAACAACTCCATGGGCCTTTAGAAAACTGGTCTCATCCTCTTAAGCTGTAAGATGAAAACCGACCATTTAAACTGCTAGCTTTTCTGCCTGTGACAGCTTGAGCTGGTATCTTTTTGAGCATCAATAGCCCAGTGAGACCTCTTAATATTTAAGACACACTAGGTCATACCTGATAGCCGATCTAGCCGTTTGGTTTTGCATTAAATGCCACCACAAGCTGGTGTCGCCCAAAATTATATCTTCAGCCCAGATCACTTTCCTGATCTCCAGGTTTATATCTCAAATTGTATGTCTAATAGGCATATCTTTAAAAAATTGAATTATAATTGATTTACAATGTTGTGTTAGTTTCATGTGTAGAGCTAAGTGATTCAGTTTATACCCATTCTTTTTCAGGTTCTTTTTCCATATAGGTTATTACAGATTATTGAGTAGAGTTCCCTGTGCTATATGGTAGGTGCTTATCAGCTATCTATTTTATATGTAGTAGTGTGTATATGTTAATCCCAATCTTCTAACTTATCCCCTCCCACCTTTGCCTTTGGTAACCATTAGTTTGTTTTCTACATCTGTGGCTCAATTTCTGTTTTGTAAATAAGTTCATTTGTACCATATTTTTAGATTCCACACTTAATTAATATATGTAATTTGATGATAACCACGGTGGTGTGATCACTCATCTAGAACCAGACATCCTGGAGTGTGAAGTCAAGTGGGCCTTAGGAAACATCACTATGAACAAAGCTAGTGGAGATGATGGGATTCTAGCTGAGCTATTTCAAATCCTAAACGATGATGCTGTGAAAGTGCTATACTCACTATGCCAGCAAACTTGGAAAAGTCATCAGTGGCCACTGGACTGGAAAAAGTCAGTCCTGACATTTTCCAGTTTGGTATCATTTAATTTTTGTAGTTTAGTTTTTGGGTAGCCTTTCTCTTCTCCAGGCGATCTTCCTAACCCAGGGATTGAACCCAGGTCTCCTGCATTGCAGGCAGATTCTTTATCATCTGGGCCACAAGGGAAGCCCAAGAATACTGGAGTGGGTAGCCTATCCCTTCTCCAAATATCCATTGGTGGTTGGACCCAACCTCCAGCCCATCTACCCTCCCTAGAGATCAGGGGGTGAAGCTGAACGTTTCAACCTTCTAATCACCTGGTTGGTTCCCTTCATTCCTAAACAATATTTACATTGTCTAAAGAATTCTGGGTGAATACATTTTTCTCTTTTATCACTTAAAAAAATGCTCTTCCCAGGTCTTCTGTCCGCCATGGTTTTCAACGACAGATCTTTTCTTCAATCATTGTTGTAGTATTAGCAATATATTATTTCTCGCTAGCTGTTTTTAACATTTCTTACTTTAGAGTTCAGATCACTACCTTACTACTCACAAGTGAAGACAGGAGTCCCTGCTCCTGACTCAGTCTCTGCTGATGGGGTGCAAAGAGGGATTCACATTTTTTTTTCCAGTGGTATTTGACTGCAATAGGGTAAATATTGTAAAACTGTTTCTGTCTTATTAGACTATCATTATTGTTCTTTTGGTTAAAAATAGTATGCTTCTCCTGAGGCTTTTCTGTCCTTCTCATTTCTGTCTGCAGATTGTGGACTTCTCCAGAGCCCAGTCCATATATGTAGGAAGCAAAAACAAAACCCAGGGAACTCACCTCCATGTCATGACTCAAATCGTGAGATCCCTAAATAGTCTGTGTTCTTTTCTTCATCATTCAGCACTTTTGAATGTTCATTTATGTATTATTTCCAGGGTTTATAGCTGTACTTAGGGTGAAGAATAAGGTTATCACACCTCTTCCATTTTGTTCAGAATTAGAAGCTACTTTTTTGTTTTAATCCTGCTTTTATAAACACCGTGATGCCTAATCTTTGCCAAAGTATACATTTTTTAAGTGTTAAAAAGATCACGAATATACAGTTGAACCTTGAATAATGTGGGTTTCAATTGTGGAGGTCCACTTATACATGGATGTTTTTCAATAAATACCTACTAAAGTACTACACAATCTATGGTTAGTTGGATCTGTGGATTCAAAAGCACAGATATTTAAAAAAATGTATATATAGAAGGATGAGCATAAAGTTATACTCAGATTTTTGACTGCACAGGGGGTGGTGCTCCTAGTCTTCATGTTATTCAGAGATCAACTGTAAATGTAGCAAGTTCATGAAATGTTTAACTATTGAGAGAACTGACAAGTTGATAAAACTGGTTCAAAGGGTAAATAAAGCAATTCAGTATATGTAGGTCCTGAAAGAAATCTGGCATAAGATTGCCAAATTAGATACATAACTGATTAATGGCCTATAGGGCAACAAAATACCCTTGGGATTATTTTTTCTACTGGAAAATAAAATCACTTATCTCTCTATAGGACAAAGGTTTATTACATGTTAACGTGTAACTAGTAGTTACAATAATAGTGAATGGAGGGGAATGATATATATATTCCTATATAATTAAATAACCCATGAACAGATCTTTTAGAAACTACTCCAGAATGACATTGGAAAGAACATTAATTCATTCTTTTGCATTATTTCCAAGTTTTGAAAAACTTTTCTTAACATTTTTGGACATGTTGTATTCCTTTTGGATGTATCCTTAGAAGTGAAGGTTGCTAGACTGTATCTTCACTTTCATTTGGTTCTTATAATTGGGACAGTTCTCCTATAAACCTAGAACTGTAAGTAGAGGTGGGGGGAGTAGGGTAGAAAGTACCACTGACAATCTATTTACTTTTCTCAATGGTCCTTCTTTAAATTGCTAACAATGTGAACTGAAAGTCATGGCTGTGGTTTCAGTCTGTTGGTAGTAAGACTTTTTGCTGAATATATTATTCTCAGCTTGTACACTTATCATATGCTGGATTCACATATTAGGATCTGTCATCTGTCCACTCCTTTAAAAAGTACGCCCGATAAACCTATCAGATTGAACAAATAGAAGTTCACTGGACATACTACAATGAAGGAGAGTACTACACTGACAGTCTTAGTGGTGTTTCCAAAGAGGAAACCAGGGTATTTCCTGGGCTAAAGATGAATAATCAGAAAGGAAACAGCACATGACCTATTTAGAGATGAAAAGAGGAAACAAAGGAATGGAAATAACATGTGACAGGCTAGTCTTCACTAGAAAAATATTGCCACAGAGAAAATAAAAACTTTGAAATATATCATCCTAAACGATAAAATTCAGGAAAAGCAATATTTTCTATGAAATGTGTAAGAGCTCATGGAAAATATACTGACATAGGAAAGATATTTTCTGAGCTCTGTCAAGTCATATTTAAAATGGAAGAAAAAAATCCATGGGACTTTGAAAGAAGGTGGCAAACAAAAGGAATCACAGCAAACAAAAGAAATGAAATATAAAAGCAGAATACAATTATGTATGCTTTGGACTCCCTGAGTCCTAAAGGAAATCAGTCCTGAATATTCATTGGAAGGACTGACGCTGAAGCTGAAACTCCAATACTTTGGCCACCTGATGGGAAGAACTGACTTATTTGAAAAGACCCTGATGCTGGGAAAGATTGAAGGCAAGAGGAGAAGGGGATGACAGAGGATGAGATGGTTGGATGGCATCATCGACGCAATGGACATGAGTTTGAGTGAACTCCGGGAGTTGGTGATTGACAGGGAAGCCTGGTGTGCTGCAGTCATGGGATCGCATGTCAGTCTGACATGACTGAGCGACTGACGTGAACTGAACTGATGTAGAAAAAAGTATTCATAGGGGTTTTCCAGTTCAGTGTAGAACATAAAGAACTAGTGATAAAGAAATAAGAAACTAAGAAAATGAGAAAAAGGCAAAGTGATATTTGTCGGTGAGTTTTCCCAAGCTGAGACAGCTACAGTTTTCACCAGTTCTACAAGTGGTTTCTACCTCAGCCCACCGCTGACTCGCATGTTGGCATCTCTGGACAACAGTGCCCTCTGCTGGCCAACAGGTGTGCTGAACAGTGCTGTCTCTGCCTTCATCCTTACCGCATCTCCCAGATTAGAGCGTTTTTCAGAGGCTTCCCAGGTAGGAACCTATCTGCTAATGCGATAGGCGAGTTTGATCCCTAGGTCAGGAAGAGCCCCTTGAGGAGGGCATGGCTACCCACTCTAGTAGTCTTACCTGCAGAATCCCACGGACAGAGGAGCATGGAGAGCTATAGTCCATGGGGTGGCAAAGAGTCAGAAATGTCCAGTGCCTGCTGGATGCCTGCTCTCTTCCTGGGTGACTGTCCCTTTCAGCACCTAGTACTCTCTTTGTTTTACTGCCTTCCTGGGATTTTCCATTTTCATCTGGAGGGTTGTAACACTTCCACTGCTGAGTTACATTACTAGGAGACTGTCTCCATCGTACAATATTGAAAACATATGTTTCTGTCTGTGAAAAATGAGATAAAAATTTGAATGCCTTTAATCTTTTTTTCCAGCAGAAAACATATGAAAGATAGAGAAAGAAATGAGTATTTTACTATGTTGTCATACCTGTGATCATGGCTTCAGAAGTCAAGACAAGTATGACAAATATATATCTGAATAGTGAAATATCCTAAGGTGGATTGTCCTTTTAGTGTCTGTGAAAAAGATGGCCCTGTTCTGTGGGAAAATTATGCATGCTTCCGCTCAAAGATCAAATTGCAAAATGGAGGGAAGAAGGAAGAGAAAGCCATACATAACTCAAGCTTATCTTTTTTTTTTTTTTTTGGTTGCACTGCACAGCTTGCCTGCTCTTAGTTCTCCAACCAGGAATTGAACCCCTGCACCCTTGGGTGGAACTGCAGAGTCCCAACCATGGAACTGCCAGGTAATTCTCTCAAGCCAACATTGGGAGAAAGGCCCAGTATGAGTGCCACGGTATGATGTGAAGAAGGGGATGTCCAGACATTTGCAAACAGCAAAGATAAAAAGTTATGGGGAAAAAGATCCTCAATGGAATAATGATTGTGCTGGAAGTAATGCAGACTGAGGCAGGCAACTGCTAGTATGGTTCAAAAACTGAAAGTCTCGCATGCTGGGTTCTCGTTACCCTCTTTCTAGATTCCATATATACGCGTTAGTATACTGTATTGTTGTTTTTCCTTCTGGCTTACTTCACTCTGGATAATAGGCTCCAGTTCCGTCCACCTGAACGCAGATGTATAGAACAGACATGTGGACTCTGTGGATGAGGGCAAGGGTGGGATGATATGGGAGAATGGCATTGAAACATGTTAATTATCATGTTTCAAGGAGGAGTGAGGGGGGTTCTGGAGGGGGAGCATATGTAAACCCATGGTGATATCATGTCATTGTATGGCAAAACTAATAAAAAAAATAGGAAAAAAAAGCAGAGACATTAAAAAAATAATAATAAAAAAATAAAAAGTTCTGGAACACCAAAAAAAAAAAAAACAAACCTGAAAGTCCACTTGAGTTAAGTGTTCAAACAGATGTACCAAGTGGCCTAAGTTTCCCTTAGCATTCTGGCACTTGGATTCTGAGTCTGTTAACAAGGAAAACCCAGAAAACATGGATCCATTCCACAAAGAGTCACTGACACTATGCTCACCAATGAGGAGAAGGTATGGAAGACTTTCAGATTTAGAGAGCCAGAGAAACTGACATCTCCACTTAGGTGCTCAGGACCATCGCTAAGAACATTCCTATTAGTCTCCATGGGAAAGGGAATGTAAAAAATCACTCAGAAAGCAAAGGAGAGATGTTGAAAATGATAAATGCCAAGTAAGGGAAAAAAAGGCCCTGCCACCCTTTTCTATTGCCCTTCTTCCTTCTCTTTCTTCTTGTTAGCAAAGAGCACACCATCAATATCTCCTGACAATATGTGTAGTTTAGGACATTCAACATAAGAAAAATGTTATCTTGCAGTCTGTGTGATACATCAAAGAATACTTTTTAGGGCTTAACAATTCTGTGAAAAATTGAGAATGTACAGAAGTCTATTTCAACACATAAAGCTGAAGCATAGTGGTAGTATCTTTTAGTTTGAAAAGGTTTGCCTTTACTAATGACCGATAATTAAATATACAATTAATTATATATTAATCTTATAATTAAATATCAGATTTCCAAATTGTTTCTTTTGAATCTGTACAAATATATAACTGAAATGAAAGGGAAAACAAGGCAAATGAATTCCAGGAATGCAATAGAAGAGTACTGAAAAGAAATCATATCATACTTACCACTTAGCTTTGCAGAGAATCATAATGATCATAATAAGGAAAATAGTAAATACTAGTTTAACCAGAAATTGATATAATGTTAGAGGTGAGGGGGGTTGGCATTATGTAAGAGTGCTAAATCCTCATCTCTAATAGCTCGATTGATGAAATAAAATTTAAAAATATAATGGAAAAACATGTTTAGTTTCACTGTAAGTCTTAGTCTATGTTAAGTTTTAATCATGTAATAACTTACAAAGAACAGGGTTTTTTTTTTTTAAAAAAACTTTTTATTTTCTGTCAGAGTATAGCCAATTAATGGGCTTCCCTTGTGGTTCAGCTGGTAAAGAATCTGCCTGCGATGCAGGTGACCTGGATTTGATCCCTGGGTTGGGAAGATCCCTAGGAGACGGGAAAGGCTACTTACTCCAGTATTCTGGGCTGGAGAATCCCATGGACTTTATAGTCCATGGGGTTGCAAAGAGTTGGACACAACTGAGCGACTTTCACTTTCACATATAGCCAGTTAGAATGTTGTGATAGTTTCAGGAGGACAGGGAAGGGACTCACAAATATACAGATGTATCCATTCTCCCCCAAACTGCCCTCCCATCCTGGCTGCCACATAACATTGGGCAGAGCTCCCTGCTCTGTACAGTATGGCTTTGTTGGTTACCCATTTTAAATTTATCAGCTTGTTCATGTCAGTCCCAAACTCCCTAACTATCCCTTCCCACCCTGGTAACTGTAAGTTTGTACGCTAAGTCTGTGAGTCTGTTTCTGTACAATGAACGGAATTTTACAATTCAAATAGTACTTCATGACACTGTTCCATATAGTCTCAATTTTAAAAAAATTAAAAATTATATACCTAAGAAAAAGAAAAGAGGAAATAAGGCACATTTCAGTTGAGGAATTTTGGATGATTTTGATTTTTTTAGTGCTTTTGGTGTGTTTTCCAAGTTTATAAAATATTTATTCCTATGTTCTCAAACAAAATCAAATTAACTTGCCTTCTCCCAAGTTTGGACAGGGTTGGGGGTAGATTCTCTCCAGTCTCAAGCCTGCTTATTCCTTTTCATACAGATTTAGCCTGGAGGCCAAGAGTTTCCCTGTTTTCCTGAGTTTGGTCTGTGTTCTCCCAGATTCTGGTTCTCTTTGGGTGCCTTTCTGCTATTTCTAAAGCATTACCTGAATAGGTTTTAAATGGACAGAAATGAGCGTCTTTTGTCGCCTACATGTGATTCCTAAAGCCAGGGCATGACAGTATTGGCTTTCCTCAGTGACTCTTTTTCTTCTTACTTCAGTTCAATTTGTTTTCATTCTTTTTTTTTCCCACTCTAAGAAGATGCTACCTTCCACAGGCTCATGTTCTTTATTTATGGATTAATTATACCATCCCACAGAGGTTAGGCTTAAACTCTGTACCTCTTAAAATCTTTTCAGAGGAGACGTAAACCCACTTGTCTACTGGATGGCTGGGATACCTTCCTATCTTAGGTCACGTAGCAAGGAGCTGGCTTAGCAGAAAATGCTGCTAAATGGCTAGCTGATTCCAGCATGGGTGTGCAAACTCCCCTATGTGCCTGATGTTTGAGAGTGGGCCCTTCTTGCCAAGAAGGTCTTTTTCTGACTATGTGAGCTCAAAGATTTTCAATTGCTGTTTACAAGGCTCGTTGACTACTCCCTGTCTCTTCCCCAAAGTGAAAGGCGCTCAGTTGTGTCCAACTCTTTGCAACCCTATGGACTGACCAGGTTCACCTCTATCTTTCTCTCTCCTTCCCTTCACTTTAGAAGTGTTCTTTCTTGGGTGATTGGCTCTTTTGCTTCGTGTCTCTCTCTTGGCCAAAGGCACTTGGTGTTATTACACAGCGACAGAACACTAAGCTTTTTGGTGAATTGATATGGAGACATAACAATCGAAGCCAATCTGTGACTTCTCTCTGTTCTCTTGGGCATTTGGCAGGATTTTCCTACTAGATGGGCTTTTGCTGCCATCTCCTGGCATCCTGTCACCACACCAAGCGTCATCAGGAAATTGTAGTCATACCTCTGCTGCTGAGGGTGGAGTCCAGGGGAAGTGGAAGAATAGAATTTGTTCAAAAATAAGCAGGCACCTCTGGGCCTCGTCCCTTGTTGATGACAGGGCAGAAAAAGCTAATATTTCCAGAAGCAGTAAAATGAAATTGCACTCGTCTTTAATTACCAAACACTAAATCTTGATGTTATCCTATTACTATAGCTTTTATGAAAGGCTAAAATGCTAGCTAAGGCTATCTCTTTGCCTCTCTGCTGACTACAGCTGAAAGCTGTACATATGCTTATTGATGAACATTTAGAATATTTCTTTATTTTTACCATTACAAATAATATCACCACGGACATCCTTGTAACACTTTTCCTGAGCACAGCTGCAGTTGTACTACAATTGCAAGCATCAATATAGCATATTTTTCTGTCACACTCAAGTGATTGTCCAATGGGCAGGAACTAGCTTAGGAGTTAAAAAATATTTTTTTTATTTATCCAGTTTTTAACCAGTTTTTAAAATTTACAAATCAGTAACATTAAGCACACTTACATTGTTTCACAACCATCACCGCCATCCATCTCTAGAACTTTTGTATCTTTCTAAATGGAAAATCTATACCCCTTAAACATCAACTCCTCATTCCCTTCTCCCTCCAGTTCCTGGCAACCACCATCCTCCTGTCTATCTCTACAGATTTGACCACCCTAGCTACCTCACATAAATGGAGTCACACACTATTTGTCCTTTTGTGTCTGGCCTTTTTCACTTAGTATCATGTAATCAAGGTTCATCCCTTTTGTAGTACATGTTAGAAGTTAATTTTTTGAGTGGTTAAATAATATTCCATTGTATACATATAAATGTGCAGAAAAAGAGAAGATAATAAACATCCATTTATATAAAAATGCCAGATAAAATAGGCAAAATTAAGAAGTGAAACCTTGCAGATATAGGTTAATTCCTTTTGTCCTCCTCAATCCCAATTCCCTTCCTCCTTCCCTAAAGGCACCCTTTGTGTTGAATTTGTTCCATTGTATATTATTATGTTACATATTTAGTTTTCCAAAACCAATATATACTACTGTGCTTTCATTTGTGCGGCTTCTCAGTGACTCAGACGGTAAAGTGTCTGCCTACAATGCAGGAGACCCGGGTTCGATCCCTGGGTCAGGAAGCTCCTCTGGAGAAGGAAATGGGAACCCACTCCCATACTCTTGCCTGGAAAATCCCATGGATGGAGGAGAGTAGTAGGCTACAGTCTGTGGGGTTGCAAAGAGTACATAAATAGTATACTGTGTGTGTCATTCTAAAATTTTTCTATTATTTTTAAGATTCATCTTTGTTGATACATGTAGCCCTTGTTTATTCAGCTTTGCTGCTTTATGCTATTTAACCATATGAAAACTGGTCATCTTATTGATGAACATTTAGAATATTTTCTTTTTTGCTGTTACAAATAATACCGCCATGAACATCCTTGTAGCATTTTTCCTGAACACAGACATTTCCCGAGATCTAAAATGTATACCCCAAATTAGAATTACTGCCCATTTATATCTACACTTTTCTAAGATATTGCTAAATTGCTACTGGTACAACAAAATAGCACTTCAAATTCAGACAGCAGTGTTTGAAAGTTCCCATTTTTTCATATTCTTGCTACCGATTGGTATCAGGCTTTTTAATATTTGATAAGCTGTTGGATATACAATGGTACCTCATTGTTTTCATCTTGATTTCTAGAGACGATGAGCATTTTTTCATATATTTATTAGTCCTTTGGAGTTTCTTTTCTCTAAAACACCTAGAACTGGATTATATTTGTACAACTTGAAAAGGTTCTAAAATGTAGCCGACTAAACTCCTGTGGTGGGTGTTGATTTGCTTCCTAAAACATTAAATCAGAACCCTTTATGTTTCAGGGCCTGCTGCCACCAGATGCCAGTACTGTACCACAATCTTAAAGGGCTGCTTTGCTGGAACCTGTTTTCTATAGGATTTAAGGTGGTGGGTCTTAATTACTTTAAGTAATATAGTACCACTATGGGTTTCTGGAATTTATGTAAATAAGTTGTAAAAATTAAAATAGACTGAAACAAATGCTATTATTCTTTAGAACAAAATTTCAGAGCAAGTTAAGCTCTGAGTCTAAATATTTCAGTAAATATTAGATTTTTTATTTCTACTGTGCCAATCTGAAAATCCCAATGACAAGAAAATGTTGGAAGTGTTACAGAGAAAAGCCAATTTTGACTCCATGTTGGAGTTTTTTCTTTTACTTGCTTTTCGTTGCTTTTCTTATTATAATCATACATAATGGCCTACCTCAGAGAATCCTACTCCTCTGCCTGACTGTTAAATTAAAGTGCCTTTCTTCAGAACCCTGTCTACCTGTGGATGGCAGGAAGGAAGAAATTAACACATCCCCTGCCTGAGTCTTGCCATTCTAGGAGATGTTTGCAAGATTAATGGCCTTTTCGTCCTCATTTCCCCTCATCTCTGATCTATAAAAGAACCTGGCATCCATACCCCAGCAAGTCACTTATTTTGAGATGTTAGCCTGCAATCTGCTTGGTCAACTGAATTTCTTGCCTCAACAGCTTGTCTCCAGTACAGTGGCTTGATGTGGGGCTAGCAGAGCAAGCTTGGACTCGGTAACAAAAACAAACATCTTTTAAGAAACCGTGTGCCAGGAACTGTGCTAAGAATATTTCATATGTTACCACATTAATTCTTTCTGCAGTTGTGTGAGGTAGACATCCTTACCTCATCTATCAAATAGAGAGAACTGAGACTGAGGGAGGTTGAGTAAATCGCTCACCAGCACGAAGTTGGTTATATGTCACATCTATGTCTTTCAACAAAAGCAGACTGGTTCCAAAGTTTGTATTTCCCACTACCCTGGCATTCTTTCTCTCAACATATGCAGTTCTGCAGTCAAGCCATGTCCCCACCGCCTAGGCCATTTGGGCATAGGGATAAGAATAAACTTGGACTAACAAGGGAGAATCCGTTCTAAAACTGTCTCCTGGTGGTGGAGACACATCTGCTGATTTCTGAGGTCAGTGGTTTCTTCTAGTAACAAGCCTTTCTTCTTTTTTTAATCTTACCCCTTTCACAATCCATTTCTAAAATAATAACCCACATTTTCTTTCACTCTGCCTCTTTGCAAACTTTCTCTGAATTTTACCACATCCAGGATGAAAACACTTGTTTGCCAACACAGCATGTATCTGTGTAGTTTCTAGCAACGCTGTCCCCCACCCACCCACCAAAAAAATTCCAAGTCTTCATTTCTACTCCCTCACTGGAGCTGTGTGCTCAGTTTATAAGTGTCTTTGTTAATTTTCATTAGTGACTGGGTCTCCTTTAGAAACTTTGTGGTGTGATGTAGAGATGGAAAAATAATTTTCCTCTACCTTTCTAAGTTCTTGGCTGAGACTCGTAATAAAAGACATATTAACAAGAGAAAAACAAACAGAAGTGTATTGACATATATACAAGGGAGAAACTCAGAGAAAAATGAGTAATTCTGTGAGGTAGCTTAGAATACAGGCTTAAATGCCATCTTGACTAAAGATAAAAGGAAAGAAAGGTGTGAAGGGGGGGCTGGCTATGGGGGTGACCACGAAAAGCACAGTAAATTGTTTGCTATGCAGATTTAAGTCCTTGCTTTCTCCATTGATAAGATTCTCCTGTAATTTATTTTATTTTTTAATTAAAAAACTTTAAACTTTATTTTTATTTTTGGCTATGCTGGGTCTTCATTGCTATTCATGAGCTTTCTCTAGCTGTGGTGAGTGGGGGCTACTCTCTAGTTTTGGTGCAAGGGCTTCTCATTGCTGTGGCCTCTCTTGTTGTGGAGTACAGGCTCTAGGTATTGTGGGGCTTCAGTAGTTGTGGCCTATGGGCTTGCCATGTGGAATCTTTCTTGAGCAGGGATTGGACCTGTGTCCCCTGTATTGACAGGTGGATTCTTAACCACTTGACCACGAGGGCAGTCCTCTCTTATAGTTGAGAGTCATCCATCTCTTCCTGCACAGAGAAGGAGACACTGTTACAAATGATGATTTCCCATGTAAATGCAAATGTCTCTTACAAAAGAGTAACTTCTATTCAGTTTTCAGATCTTCTCCTTTGCCAGCTGCTGCTGCTGCTGCTGCTTAATTGCTCAGTCATGCCTGACTCTTTGTGACCCCATGGTCTGTAGCCCGCCAGGCTTCTCTGTCCATGGCTTGGCAAGAGTATCAGAGTGGGTTACCATGCCCTCCTCCAGGTGATCTTCCCAACCCAGGGATTGAACCCGAGTCTGCTGCATTGCAGGCAGATTCTTTACCACTGAGCCACCAGGGAAGCTTTCTCCTTTGCCTACTATTTCTCAAAACAATCAGCTCAAAGTAATCTTTATTCCATAGAGGCATATTTGGGGGTGGCGTATTCTGCTCACCCTCAGCTCTATCTTTGACAGTTTGGTAATACTACTTCCCACTTCTCTGATGGCTCAGACAGTAAAGAATCTGTCTGCAATACAGGAGACTCAGGTTTGATCCCTGGCTTGGGAAGATCTGCTGGAGAGGGGAATGGCAACCCACTCCAGTATTCTTGCCTGGAGAATCCCATGGACAGAGGAGCCTGGTGGGCTACAGTCCATGGGGCACAAAGAGTCAGACACAGCTGAACAACTAACACGTTCACTTTCATTTCCCACAGCAGAACTGAAATTTGGCTTAAAAGAGACCTCTTGGGCATTGCTGCACAGGTCCTTGGCTCTACCTCTTCTTCCAGCTACTGCTGTAGTGGCCAGTCCTGACCAGGCTTCAGTCACTGTGCACAGGCCCACACTGAGTCCTCCTTGCTTTCTGTCCTGGGGATGTTCTGACTCTGATTCATATTGTACAAGGGAATCAACACCAATAGAATGTCCCTTGATCAAAGGAAGGCAGGAACTAATGGGCCAATACTTTCCTCTTTTCTTCCCTAGATAAGTAATTCTACATACACTTCATAAGGCTCCTCAGAAGGTCCTGAAGATCAAGCATCAGTCCCCTGCAATAGCGGCCAATTTGATAATATATCCTTATATTGAATTTCCCTCCTTCCATCACCCCACCTCTGGTCCCTCACTGCTGCTCGCTGGTAGCATCTCTAAATAAATTGCTGTTAGAACTCATAACCAAATACTGCTAGGATTACACCTGCAAGAGTGGCACTGAAAAAAAGAGGTCTCATGGCAACCCACTCCAATATTCTTGGATAGAGAATCCCATGGACAGAGGAGCCTGGTGGGCTACAGTTCATAGGGTCACACAGAGTCAGAAATGACTAAAGTGGCTTAGCATGGCATTTCGTTTATTGCAGCAAGGGAGACACACTCCAGGAAGATCTCAGTAAGAGGGGATAAGGCGGAGCTTCTTACAGGATGCAGAGTTGTGCTGAATGATCCTAAGGAGGATTTAAGGGAATGGGGGCCAGTTCTGATTTAGATGTTATCAGAAAGAAGAATTCCATTATTGGTTATTTTTGTATAGTTTTTATTTAGGTGGTGGGAGGATTAAAGTGGAGCTAGAGTTGTCACTGAGAAGAAGCCTCAGTAATCCACATCGGTCAGAAAAGGAATGACCCTGGGATGCATGTATGTGTACACATGTGGTTGTTGAGTGGTTTTGTTCCTGTCATGTTCCAAACATGGTCATAGAATACTAACCTGAATGTTACTTATATCCTGGGACCATTGTTTATGTTCAGTTAGGAAGATCATGGTCCAGCTATTAGCAGCATAGTTTTTCACTTTCTCATTCCCTACTTGCAAACCTTTGCTCAGGTCCCTCCAAAGCAGAGCCTAAGGGGAAACAAAACAAATCAAAACAAAACAACACAAAACAGGCATTGAGGTGGGACTAGTTCCCTTTTCAATTAGGCAGTCCTGTTTTTTCTCTAGTGCTTGGTCTGCCTTTGCACATGCTATTTTTTCTGAGAATATGCTTTTGTTGTGGCTGGTAAAAAGCTATTTACTATTCAGTATTTTGCTTAGCTATCACTTCATCCAGGCTGCCTTACTGGATTCCACCAGGCAGAGCCAGAATAAGAAGATTCTGCTCTGTGCCCAGAAAATACCACACCCACTTCTCTGATGGCACTTCTCATATTGTTTTATAATTTGGCTTTCTGTAACAAAGCATGAGGAACCAAGCTTTTTGAGATCAGAGCATATATCCGGGTCATCTGTCACAATTAAATGGAAAAATAGTATAAAAATGTGAAAATATGCATTTAATACTTACTAGATACTAGATAGGACTTCCCTGCAGTACTCTTGCCTGGAAAATCCTATGGACAGAGGAGCCTGGTAGGCTACTGTCCATGGGGTCACAAAGAGTATGGTACTAGGACCCTGACTACAAATAGGATTGGTCAGGAATGCTGTAAATTATAAAAACACCAAATTGATAGCCTGATAGTCAAGACCATCCACCATTGAGTCACAAGCTGCCATTTCTTAGGCAAATTCTTTTTTGCCTAAGGGTATTCTGGGTCATTTAGGGTGATCAACTGACTGTCCCTTCAGCATTTCCCATAGTCCCACTAAGTACCTGCGCTCACAATAAACCCCTCACCTGGAGAGAAGACATTGTCCTTTATCTCTCTATCTTTTCTGGTCATAATAGGGTAGTGTCATGTGTAAGTGCAGAGAAAAAAGAGCAAGCTGGGCAATCAGGCAAGAAAAGGGAAATTTATTAGAGGGAAAAGAGAGGGTGACTGGCCTGTAAGGAGAACCAGCATCCTCTCTTTCTGACAGGGTCTTTCTTACACCCCACCAATGAAAAATTCTCTGAATGGATGGTTAATTTTTAGCCTACAGTTGAGTCCTGTGGTCACGGAACTGGAAGTCTAGAATCTGGTGGTCTAACAGCTTTGAGAAGGTAGGTGCCAGTGAGAAAACAGAACATCATTTGTGCAATTTGGTCAGTCTCAAGGATCTCTGTGATTTTATTCTTTGTTTTTGAGGTCAACATAATGAGCCATCTTAACAATGAGACCCCATGTGCACCCTATCATTCTAGCCTTTTTTATTTAGGATAAGTGCCAAAGGTCAATCTTCTGTAACTGCTTCCTGCAGAACAGAGGCGTCATGGGGTTGAGATAAGAAAAGGCTGGAATATGAGTCAAGGGGATTTGTGTGGGGTCAAAGCTTTTGATAATCTTAGTGAGTTAGAAGTAGTTCATGGATAGTTTGGTTGGTGAAGGCTTGTAAGCGGTCCTGAAGAAATTTTGAAAAAAGACACATTAAACATGGGCCAAAAGTTAGAATGAGGGTAAGTAGAGGGAGAGGACCTAGAACATGTAGGACCTAAAGCATCTAATTCCAATTGCTTAACCAGTATTCCCAGGAATTACTGAGGTGTTGACGTATCCTTGAGGCCCTGTTTGTCAGATGTCTTGCTGTTTCCTTTACAATGTCTCATTTATTGGTGTAGAAACAGCAGGCTTCCTCCAAAAATAGGCATAGGCCTCCTTTTTCTGCTATGAGGAGGTCTAATTCCCTTCTGTTTTGGAGGACCACGGCTGCCAGGGAATCTAGCTGGTTTTGGATAGTGATAAGGCTGTTAGCTATTTCTTCTAGGCTGCCAGTGAGGTCTTTAGAAAGACTTTGATAGTAATTTAAAGAGGTTGCGAGTCCTGTGGTCGCTGTCCTAGTCCTAGCCACTGTTCCTAAACTGATTAATAGAGGAATGAATTGAATTGCCTGTCTGGGTCGGTTATGAGTTAGTGGGATAGGAAGGATCTGATTGTTAGGAGCAATAGAAATATCTGGGGCTGAATATATTAGGGTGCATGTTCCTGTCCAGTTAGTAGGAAGACATAAATAGGTGGTGGTTCCACATAAGAAAAATATTCTGGGAGTAATTTTTCAACAGCTGAAATCGATAACAAATAAGAGTCTTTCTTGGAACTTGTCAGTAGTCTCTGAAACTGACAGTGAAGTCACCACTGTAGCCCCTACAAGAGAAGTATTTACACCATATGCAGAAGGGAGTCTCCCTGAGAAAGTAAGAGAATTTCCTGCAGTTCCTGAGACATGGTAGACAGATCAGCTTGAAGGGAAGGAGAGATGTGAAGTGTGATTACAGAGGTGTGGCGGTATAGTTCCTAGCTGGGGGTAAGAATTGTTTATAGAATTTTGTCTGGAAAAACAGAAAGGAGTCTATTGTTGTAGACGAATGTCAGAGGTGGTGAGTCCTCCTATAGCTGGTTGTTTATGAGTAGAAATGAGATCTGTAAGGAGGGAGGTCAGTATCTTGTCAGGATTGGGAATTTGATCAATTGAATATAAATAATGTATATATGATAAAAAGAGAGATTCTCCTCTATAAGTGTGGTAAAGAGAAATGTTTATGTGAGTCCATTTATCTGTGGAAATGGGGAGTGCTGATCCTCTGGGTGAGGAGATAGATAAGCAAATCCAAAAAACACTGGCCAGGGTCGAGATTGAGGTATTGAGTAAATGATGGGTCAGGTTTAGAGTTCTGAACAGGTAGGCGAGGTTTGGGGCAAGTTTCCCTCATAGCTCAGTTGGTAAAGAATCTCAGGAGACCCGGGTTTGATTCCTGGGTCTGGAAGATTCCCTGGAGAAAGGAAATGGCAACACACTCCAGTATTCTTGCCTGGAAAATCCCATGGACAGAGGAGCCTGGAAGGCTACATTCCATGGGGTTGCAAGAGTTGGACATGACTTAGCAACTAAAGAGACAGAGAGAGTTATAGGCAGGGCATTAATGTGAAGTTTGGACCGTAAAAGAAGAGGGAGTAAGAATAAAATCATGATGTGACGTCTCATGTCAAGGGGAGAAAATGATAAAAATAAGAATTCAGGTGTAGACATCAATTTGGGTTGGTGTGAACTCTATGAAGTCTCCTTGGAGCCAAAGATCAGTTATAAAGTCAAAGAGAAAGGGGAGATCAGTAACAGTGGTGTTTCCAGGAAAGGTAAGGGCTTGTGTTACTATGTGAAGAAAAGTAGGTAATGAATTCATCTAAGATGATCACAGTAAGAAGAGGGCCACAGCCCCAAAAACAAGAACTATGGAGAAGCAGGTAAAACAGAGGGAAAGCTTTTGAATGATAGTCCACTGAGGGGGAGACACAGAGTAGAGTCCTATTGTGAGTAGGGTAAGTAGGGGAAATCCCAGTTCAATTAGTAAACAATGAAGCAGGGCAAAGGCTAATAGAGTTTTGTCAAGAGAACACGCTGGTCATAGCAAACACCCTCTTCCAACAACACAAGAGAAGACTCCACACAGAGACATCACCAGATGGTCAACGCTGAAATCAGATTGATTATATTCTTTGCAGCCAAAGATGGAGAAGCTCTATACAGTCAGCAAAAACAAGACCAGGAGCTGACTGTAGCTCAGATCATGAACTCCTTATTGCCCAATTCAGACTTAAATAGAAGAAAGTGGTGAAAACCACTAGACCATTCAGGTGTGACCTAAATCAAATCCCTTATGACTATACGGTGGAAGTGAGAAATAGATTTAAGGGACTAGATCTGATAGACAGAGTGCCTGATGAACTATCGATGGAGGTTCATGACATTGTAGAGGAGGCAGTGATCAGGACCATCTCCAAGAAAAAGAAATGCAAAAAAGCAAAATGGCTGTCTGAGGAGGCCTTAAAAATAGCAGTGAAAAGAAGAGAAGGGAGCAAAGGAGAAAAGGAAAGATATACCCATTTGAATGCAGAGTTCCAAAGATAAGAAACTTTGGAATACAGAGTTCCAAAGAAATAGATAAGAAAGCCATCCTCAGAAGTCAATGCTGTGAAATAGAGGAAAACAATAGAATGCAAAGACTAGAGATCTCTTCAAGAAAATTAGAGATACCAAGGAAATTTTCATGCAAAGATGGGCTAAATAAAGGACAGAAGTAATATGGACATAACAGAAGAGAAGAGGGAAAAAGAATACACAGAAGAAGTCTATAGAAAAGATATTCACAACCCAGATAATCACAACAGTGTGATAACTCACCTAGAGCCAGACATCCAGGAATGTGAAGTCAAATGGGCCTTAGGAAGCATCACTACGAATAAAGCCAGTGGAGGTGATGGAATTCCAGTTGAGCTATTTCAAATCTTAAAAGATGATGCTGTGAAAGTGCTGCCCTCAATATGCCAGCAAATTTGGAAAACTCAGCTGCGGCCACAAGAATAGAAAAGGTCAGTTTTCATTCCAATCTCTATGAAAGGCAATGCCAAAGAAAGCTTATACTGCCGCACAATTGCACTCATCTCACTCATCTCCAAGCCTGGCTTGAGCAATACATGAACTGTGAACTTCCAGATGTTCAAGCTGGTTTTAGAAAAGCCAGAGGAACCAGAGATCAAATTGTTGACATCTGCTGGATCATCGAGAAAGCAAGAGAGCTCCAGAAAAACGTCTATTTCTGCTTTATTGACTATGCCAAAGCTTTTGACTGTGTGGATCACAATAAACTGTGGAAAATTCTGAAGATGGGAATACCAGACTACCTGACCTGCCTCTTGAGAAATCTGTATGCAGGTCAAGAAGCAACAGTTAGAACTAGACATGAAACAACAAACTGGTTCCAAACAGGAAAAGGAGTACATCAAGGCTGTATATTGTCATCCTGCTTATTTAACTTATATGCAGAGTACATCATGAGAAACCCCGGGCTGGAAGAAGCACAAGCTGGAATCAAGATTGCCGGGAGAAATATCAATAATCTCAGATATGCGGATGACACCACCCTTACGACAGAAAGTGAAGAAGAACTGAAGAGCCTCTTGATGAAAGTGAAAGAGGAAATTGAAAAAGTTGACTTAAAGCCCGACATTCAGAAAGCTAAGATCATGACATCTGGTCCCATCACTTCATGGCAAATAGATGGAGAAACAATGGAAACAGTGGCTGACTTTATTTTTCTGGGCTCCAAAATCACTGCAGATGATGACTGTAGCCATGAAATTAAAAGACGCTTACTCCTTGGAACAAAAGTTATGACCAACCTAGATAGCATATTTAAAAGCAGAGACATTACTTTGTCAACAAAGGTCCATCTAGTCAAAGCTATAGTTTTTCCAGTAGTCATATATGGTTGTGAGAGCTAGACTATAAAGAAAGCTGAGCACCAAAGAATTGATTCTTTTGAACTCTGGTGTTGGAGAAGACTCTTGAGAGTCCCTTGGACTGCAAGGAGATCCAACCAGTCCATCCTAAAGGAGATCAGTCCTGGGTGTTCATTGGAAGGACTGATGTTGAAGCTGCAACTCCAATACTTTGGCCACCTGCTGCAAAGAGGTGACTCATTTGAAAAGGCCCTGATGCTGGGAAAAATTGAGGGCAGGAGGAGAAAGGGACGACAGAGGATGAGACAGTTGGATGCCATCACCGACTTAATCGATGTGAGTTTGGGTAGACTCTGGGAACTGGTGATGGACAGGGAGGCCTGTTGCGCTGCAGTTCAAGGGGTCACAGAGTCAGACATGACTGAGTGACTGAACTGAACTGAACATCTCTTTTTGTTTTACTTATCAATATTTGTTTTTGGCTGTTCTCTTTCTTCTGGAATTTGATCCAGTCAAAGCCTGGTGTGTCTCAGCATGTAGCGAGGAGCATCTGAGCAGGGAACATTTCTTGGCAGAGATGGACAGTCCCCTGGGGCCCACTTTTATCTAGAGATATGAAACCAAGAGGAATGACCTGCTAGTTTAGCAGCTGTTGGTGTGGTAAGAATGACCTCAAACGGACCATTCCATCCAGGCTGGAGATCCTTATCGTATAAGGTTTTAAGCAGGAGTCAATCCCCGGGTATGAGTGTTAAGTCAGCTGAATTCGTTTGATGAGGCTTTGGAAAAGAGCGATCTGCATGTTCTCTCATGAGGTGTCTAATGAGGTTAAGGGTGAGAAGATAATCTCCTAGCAAGTGGTTGACAGTAGGGAACTGACCTATGAGAAAAGGGCATCTATACATGAGCTCAAAAGGAAAGACGGAGCCTGTGGAGTAGCCCTAATGCGAGCCAAAGCCATGGGAAGGAGTCTGGTCCATGACCTTTGTAGTTCTAGAGAGAGTTCAGTTAGGTGTCCTTTCTAACCCCTTTTCTGACCTTTCTCGCCCCTTTATACTCTACACTACTGAGAGAAACAAAATTGCCCTAGGAGTTTTGTGGCAAAATCAGGGCCCCTCCTTCACCCCTGTCGCTTATCTATCAAAACAATTAGATACCACAATTTAAGGAGGGCCAGCCTGCCTACATGCTCTGGCAGCAGCTGCACTCCTCACTCAGGAAAGCAAAAAACTTACTTTTGGAGCACCCATTGTCATTCTTTCACCACATTTAAGGTTCACCACTTTAAGGACTTTCTCACCACTTTAAGTACCTTTTCTACTTTTCCTGAGGACTGGGGTCTATAACGAATATATAGTTTCCAGGTTATTCCAAGGGATTGGGCTACTTGAGTGATTTGGGAGATAAAAGCTGGCCCATTGTCCATTATCAGATTAGAGAGAGAGTGAGAGGTCAAAACGAGGGATGATTTCTCCTATGAGAAACTGTTGCCTCTGAGGCAATTTCTGATCTCATTGGGAAAGCCTCAATCCACCCTGATAAAGTGTCTACTAGAGTGAGCATGAGTTTTATTTTTCATGTTGGAGCCATGTGAGTGAAGTCAGTTTGCCATTCCTCTCCTGGGATATGTCCTCGAGCCTGCTGTGTTGGGAATGAGGGGACAGGCTTTAGGGAGCCCCTGTGGTGGGACTGAGGAGCAGATAAGGCAAGAGTGAGTGATTTGTTGTAGGAGTGAAAGAGGGTTAGGATAGGCGATCAGAGGTCTTAAGAGATGATAAAGAGGTTTAGTGCCTACTGTAGGGCCTGATGAATGTCTGTAAGAATCTATGTGGCCTGAGACTGGGGAAGGACACAGCGGCCCTGTTTTTGTAATCAGGCTCCTTGTGGTTGTGCTCCCTCTTGTAACAGTAGTGTTTTTTCTTTGGGGAGGTAAAGCGGTTTTATGTTGGGGATTACTATAAATTGTTGAGCTGGTGATCAGAGTGAGGCTTGTTTTGCTTCTCTGTCTGTGGCATCACTGCCCCGGGGCCTGAGGCCACCTGGTGACCTCGGCAATGAATGATGCCTACTTCAGTTGGCATGCTAGCTGCTTTTAAAAGTTGGAGTATAAGCAGGTTATTAGTTATGGGAGAGCCTTTAGTAGATAGGAGCCCTCGTTCCTTCCAAATGGCAGCATGTCAGTGTATGATGTGGAAACTATATTTAAAATCAATGTATATGTTGCTCTCTTGTTAGCTGTGAGGATAAGGGCTCTAGTTAGTGCAATAAGTTCTGCCTTTTGGGAACAGATTCCCAATGGGAAAGGCTGGGATTCAATAATTTCAGTGTCAAAGACAATGGCATATCCAGCTACTTTTTTTTCCTTCTGATGTCGTAGAGGAGCTGCCATCAATATACCAAGTAAAGTCAGGGTTATTTAAAAGAGTTGAGGAAATGTGGGAGAAATGAGGCATCAGGTCTTCTAATGCCTCTTTGAAAATATGGATGAGGAGGGTCTCAGAAGAGTTAGGGATAAGGGTGGCAGGTTTGAGAGTAAAACACTGTTCAAAGGAGAACTTGGGAGATTTGAGAAGGGTGACATGAATTGGTTGGATGCGTGAAGGAATTAGAAGGGTCATGGATTTGTGAGAAAGTCCTTAAAGTGGTGAACCTTAAATGTGGTGAATGAATGACAATGGGTGCTCCAAAAGTAAGTTTTTTGCTTTCCTGAGTGAGGAGTGCAGCTGCTGCCAGAGCATGTAGGCAGGCTGGCCCTCCTTGAATTGTGGTATC
Source organism: Antilocapra americana (assembly GCA_007570785.1). NCBI lineage: Eukaryota > Metazoa > Chordata > Mammalia > Artiodactyla > Antilocapridae > Antilocapra > Antilocapra americana. The sequence continues at coordinate 466,834 of ML664653.1, read as the reverse complement.
TAATTGTTTTGATAGATAAGCGACGGGGGTGAAGGAGGGGCCCTGATTTTGCCCCAAAACTCCTAGGGCAATTTTGTTTCTCTCAGTAGTGTAGAGTATAAAGGGGCGAGAAAGGTCAGGATGTGTTATAGCTGGGGCTGAGAGAATGGCTTGCTTAAGTGTGTCAAAGGATATTTTATTTTGGCTCTAAGGGTTTTGAAAGATCTCCAGCGGCTTGATATATGGGTTGTGCAAGAGGGCAACATTAGGAATCCAGAGGCATAGCTATCCAGCTAACCCAAGAAGGACATGATCTCTGTTTTTGATGTAGGGAGTGCTAGGGTGGATATAAGGGACTCTCTATAAGTAGTAATATACCTTTTTGTTGGTGTTAAAAGAACTCTGAGATAGGTGACTCTAGGAAGAGTAGCTGAACTTTGATGGGAGATACTCGATAGCTTCGATCAGCTAGAAAATTGAGGGTTGTATAGTGTATTGTTGCAAGTGCGTAAGCAAAGGACCACAAGGGAGGAGATCGTCCACATATTAGAGGACAGTACTTGGAGTAAGGTCAAGAGAGGTTAGGGCTGATGCTAGAGCTTGACCAAAGAAATGAGGGCTAGCATGAAAGCCTTGTGGTAGGACTGTCCAAGTCAGCTGTTGGGAATGATAATTGGATCAGTTCAGGTAAAGGCAAAAAGGTCTTGAGAGTCTGGGTGTAAAGGGATAGTAAAGAAGGCATCTTTGAGGTCTAGAACAGTGAAGTGGGTAGTGGAAGAGGAAATGAGAAAAAGAGAAGGGATTTGGAACGACTGGGTGTATGGGGATAACAGCCACATTGATAAGTCTCAGGTCCTGGACCAGGTGATAGGAAGCATTTGGGTTTTTGACAGGTAGGATAGGGGTGTTATAGGGAAAGTGAGTTGGGCACAAGAGGCTGTGACATAGGAGTTTAGTGATGATAGGCTTTAACCCTTGTTGATGTTTTTGGGAGATGGGGTATTGTGGTTGATTGGGGAATTTAGAGGGGTCTTTGAGACAGATATGAATTGGAGCATGGTGAGAGGCAACAGATGGGTTGTCTGTATCCCAAACTGTGGGGTTTTTGGACTAGGAGGGCAATGGGGCGGGGAAGAGGAGGTGGGGTTGAAGAGCAATAGCCAGGCTAGATCAGAGGGTGGACTTGGGATAGTAATAGAGGCTTTGAATTTTGAGAGAAGGTCTCTCCTAAGAATAGGAGTGGGGCATTTGCAGAGTATCAGAAAAGAATGGGAAAATGGGGTATCCTGAATTGTGCAAGGTAGAGGCTCCGTTATTCATGGCATAAACATTAATTAAACCTTTAACCCCCATAACAGAGACCTGAGAGATCTTGGCTTTTCTGGAGTAGGCAGGCATAGCAGAGTAAGTGGCCCCTGTGTCAGTGAGAAAGGGGATCGGCTTAGCTGCCACTGTAAGAGTTACTCTGGGCTCCGTAGATGTGATGGGAGTCAGGGCCTGGGGCCTGGGCACCTTCAGTCTTCAGCGGTGAGTCTGAGGAGGCGGGGCAGAGCTGGGTCAGAGGACTCCTGCTGGAGACCAGGAGGGGATGTCTGGATCCCGAGAGGGCGACCAGGGGCGCAGTGGCCTTCTTTGCCGCATTTGAAGCAGGGCCCAGGTGGCTTCCTTTCTTTGTTGGTTGATGAAGGCTTGGAGCCATGTAGGGCAGTGCCTAAAAGGTGGTATTGGCTTGATCTTGGGCCTTCTCCAGCTTTGCCTGTTCTTCCCGGTTATTGAAAATCTTAAAGGCTAAATTGAAAAGGTCTCATTGAGGGGTTTGAGGGCCTTATTCTGCCTTTTTTAGTTTCTTTTGGATATCTGGGGATGACTAGGAGATAAAATGGGTGTTAAGGACAATGGTAACCTCTGCTGAAATGGGGTCTAATTTTGTGTATTTTTGTAGGGGTTCCAGTTAACCTGGCTAGAAATTGTGCCAGATTTTCATCTAGTCTTTGAGTTATTTCCCAGAGCTTATCAAAGTTGATGTCTTTATACCCTGCCTTTTGAAGGCCCACAATGAGGCAAGCAACCATATGATTACAGGCTACTCATCCAGGTCTCCCTGCCTGATAATCTCAGTTGGGATCTTCTCGGGGGACAGCCATTGCCCCTACAGGCTTAGTGTCGTCTGTCCTGTATATTTCATCAGCATGTGCCTGAGAGGCTTACCATACTTGTTCCTTCTCTTCTGGGAGAAGAGTGGAGGGACGTATGATGTAAATATCATGTGAGGTTAAGTTATAAGACTGGGTAAGATACTTGAATTATTTTAGATAATTATCAGGATCTGAGGAGAAGGAACCAAGATGCTTTTCAATCTGAGATAGATTGGTGAGGGAGAATGGGACATGAACCCGAATAATGCCTTCTGCTCTAGCTACTTCCTATAAAAGGAGGAGTGGAGGAGGGAAAGGAGCAGGGCCCTGCCGTGAAGAGGGAACTAGGGAGGTCGGGGTAAAGCCTTGGAACCCTCAGCATAGAGGGTGGGGCTGAGGTCTCAGATCTTGCCTCCAGCACAGGCAGGGGAGAGGGTTGGCAGCTTTGGTGGTGGCAGCCTGAGAAGGAAGGAGGGAGGAGGGGATGTAAGGCGGAGGTTGTGGAACTGATCTGGAGTGGCTGCAACAGGATTGGGAGTGATAGGAGGTAGGCTGTAGTCGGAAGGGTCAAAGGAAGAAGAAGAAAAGTCTGAACGGGGGTTTGGGGGACATTGTATTAGGAAGATGTGGCTCAGCAGACTGAGTATTTGAGAAGTAGAGCAGGATTCACAGAGAGAGTGTTGAGAGCGAAGAGCAAAGATTGCCTGAGCATAAGGGATTTCTAACCACTTGCTGTTGTGTTGGCACAAGTTATTGAAGTCCCATAGAGTGTTATAATCAAGAGTTCCATTTTCTGGCCATTAGGACCTATTATCAAGTCTGTATTGCAGCCAGACAGTGTTAGAATAGTAATTAAGTCTTCTTGGTTTTATCTCCCCTTGGAAGGCCAAGGCTTTTAGGTTTCAGAGAAGGCATCCTAGAGGAATAGATTTTGAGGGCTGGGATTAAGAATTTCCCATTGCGGCTGAATAGAGAGATTAGACAAGGGTGAGATAAAGCGAAGACAAAGTCCGAGAGAAAAGGCATCCCTGTTTTCAGGACTTTCTCAGAGAATAATAACAGTCTGCTTTGAAATGGACATCCCCTATTTCAAAGTCAGATGGGGCACAAGGCCGAGGGCCCAAGGGCCATGGGGATCATCCCACCTAGTGCTGGGACTTGGAAATGAGGTGAGAGAGAGGATCCGAGGGAATGGGATTTCACTCACTTTTTTGTAACCAATGGATGAAATGTGGGCTGGTGTGTGGATGTCAGTCCAGCAAGGCAAGTGGAGAGTTCTGTCTCGGAGCTCGTCTCAGTTTCTCAGCAAGGTCCAAGCAATGGGACACTGGAAGTGGGCTTGTGAGAGGAACCCACCCAGTTGTGGTGGATCCTCCTTCCCAGGTTTCGGCACTAAAATGTAAGGTGAGTACAGAGGAAAAGAGAGTGAGCCGAGCAATCAGGCAAGAAAAGGGAAATTTATTAGAGGGAAAAGAGAGGGTGATTGGCCCTTAAGGAGAACCGGAATCCTCCCTTTCTGACAGGATCTTTCTTATACCCAACCAATGAAAAACTCTGTGAAGGGATGGTTAATTTTTAGCCTGTAGTTGAGTCCTGTGGTCACGGAGCTGGAGGTCTGGAATCTGGTGGTGTCACAGCTTTGAGAAGGTAGGCACCAGTGAGAAAACAGAATGTCATTTGTGCAGTTTGGTCAGTCTCAAGGATCTCTGTGATTTTTACTTTTAGTTTTCGAGGTCAACATAATGAACCATCTTAACAATGAGACCGCATGTGGGCCCTATCATCATGCAGATAACAGATATGAAGGAATGTGGTCTAAATAATAAGAAGAGGTAGACACATCTGCCTCTAGCTCTTTTTTTCAAGAATATCATTTATTTTTTAAAATTATTTTAATTATTTATTATTTATTTGGATGTGTTGTGTCTTAGTTGCAGCATGTGGGTGGGATCTAGTTTTCTGACCAGGGATTGAACTCAGGCCTCTTGCATTGAAAGTGTGGAGTCTTAGCCACTGGACCACCACAGAAGTCCCCTGACCCTGCCTTTGAAGTGTTAGGACACTTGCCCCTCACTTTTCACTCCCCGTTGTTCAGCCACTGCTTTTTACTGAACATGGGCCAGTATGATCTCGGCATGTATACTGATAATCTCTCCATGAGTTTCATGCCTCTGTTCAGTGGAGCTAAGGGTCACCATTTTCTTCTTCAGTGAGGGACCTAGAAGTCTACTAAGAAATAACCCCTCAGAACAAGCCAGATTTTCTCAACTATTCTTCCAAAGAACCACATTCCTGCCTAAAAGAGGTGAGATGACTTTTGAGTATCAACACGGTCTCCCATTCAGCCAGTCCCTCAGTCCAGCCCCACTGACCAATGTCTGAGCCCTGGGGTGAGAAGTCTGCAGGTAAAAATGAGGGGAATGATCCCACTGAAGTGTTTGGGACTCAGAACTTAAAGCAATGCAGCTTTATTTCCAGAGTAATGTTTAAAACACAAAGATGAGGGGAGAGGGATTGTCCTCACTTCTGAGAAAAATATAGCCCTGCTACAATGGGACAGAGGCTCTGCATAACCCAGTGAGTTACTCCATAAGTTCTCTTAAAGGGGTGGCAGTGCCAGGGCCCTCTGCCCTGATGGCAGATTGTTATAAACTCAAGGATATTGCCTCTCAAGGGCATGAGTGGGTTGACATCTCAGCTACAGAGAAGCACAGCAGGAGGAGAGAGAAATGGCCAATGCCATGGAGTGACAGACAGAAATGTTCCTGTGAGCTCAAGCAGTGTCCCTGGAGATTCCCCAAAATAGTGCCTCCCTCCTCGCCTCTCCCTCCACCCAGGCCTGAAGATCCAGCTTTAGCAGGCATGGGGAAAAGATTCAGAGAAATGTTACTGACAATTGTGACTTGTACAATTCTATATGCAAATAGGAACCTCAGAAGTCAGGACAGGTCATTTAAAAACAAATTAGAGCAATTTTCCCTCAGGGGTTCTTGCTAGGGTGTGACAACATAGCTTTTATGTTAACCTTTTCTGAATCACTTTAGATGCAGGGGCAAACAATGTCCCAAAGTATAATGCCCTGAACCACGCTTATCTTCCTGTATTCATATTAACAAGGAGTTAAGCCTGTTTGTCTTTTGTAATAAGCCCAAGAACAGTGGTTTAGTTAGTTAGAAGAGTCCATTCTGATTGTAATACTTTGAGGAGGTGAAAAGTAAAACTTGGTGGGAACTCCAAGGGCTGCCACTTGTAATGTCATTTAACTCAGTTCTTTCTCTATCTATCAAGTGACCTTCGAAGATTGAGGTACCATTCTTGATCTGGAGGTTGTACCTCCTGTGTTACCCACAGTTATAGGCTGTCTCAGACTTGCCTGGATCTCCGACTTAACAGTTCTTTATATGTAACACTTTTCTAATTAGCATCTCATCTCGTCGGCACATCTCTGGGTCAAATTCCACCACCAGGAGGAGCTTTGGGGCAGAATCTTCAGTAGGTCTTTTCACAAACCCATCACCATGTTCCCCTTCAGCAATGGAATTCCTGGTGTAGAAGCCATCATTACGGTCCAGTCTTTTTCTACTTGTAGGAGGGCTTTATCCTCAAGGTGTGGCTGTCTTTCCTATCATTGGGTCATATCCAGAAATACCGGTCACCACCAAAATGGATTTCAATAACTTTAAGTTTCAGGAAATAGTCTGTTGTCTTAACCTCTTCTGTTGCAGAACGTCCCCAGCAGAATTTCCTGTGGCTTTCTCAGAAGACAGAATTTTACAGTTAATGGAAATGGTCAAGGGTTGAGGGTGGCAGGGTGATTCTGCCCCAACTATGAAAAGAGCTAGAGCTCCAAATTTTCCCTCAACAGTGAGCTCCTATTTGCACCCAAAAGAGAGCATTTGATTTATTTCCTACAAAACAAAGAGGGACTGCTCCAAGATGAGTTAATGTCTCCATTGCTATACATAGAAAGAATTCTTAGAAAAATGATTACTTCTAAGTTATCAGGAAAGTAACATCATTTGGCCTTATTGAGTACCCTGCAAATTATTCCTTTTGCTTCTGTAGAATGTAAAGGAAACTTTGGGGAGTTTATCAATTTGTTTACTGTTGTGGTCATTGGTGTTGCTCAATTCAGGCTCTCCACTTTCCAGACATACGATAGGATTGAACTTCCTACCCCTTTGTGGTTAGGTGGGACCATGTGACTCATTTTGGTTAATGAATTGTGAGCTCTTATTAGTGTGAAACCGACTAGAGCTATCATTCTACCATCGCTATTGGCAGTGGTCCAGATGGTGGTTATGCTCTTAGTTTGGCTCTTGAACTCGAGGCAAAAATAGAAAAGATCCACAGGCAATGCATGAAGATGTAACATGATCAAGAAATGAACCTTTGTTGCTTGTATTGCAGTCAGAGATAGACTCGGTGATTGTGGTGACCATGGAGGTGTGTTACTTGGATCTCCCATCAGTAAAAAACTTGCTGACCAGCAGTGAGATGAGGAGTGTGGCTAGCTGACAGCACCCAGCTTCAGTACCATTGAGATCCATTGCAGCATTTGAGCCAAGGCCATGCTCTGCTCAGGGAGCACTGAGACAATGACTGAGCATGACAGGGATGTATTAGGGCCTGACTGCTGGTCCCCAATCTTTGCTTCACTGCTCTTTGCTGGGCTGACCAGATTTGTCCCATCTCCATTGCATTTTGAAGCTCTGTCTGCTGGACTCTGCTTCTTTCCTCTCACAGGAGTTTGATTGGCCTCATGGTCTTGAGTCTTTCTGTGCCTAAACCTGCCTTCTTCCTGTTTATCTTTCATAGGTTATTACTCCACAACACAAGTAACACACCTATTTTTTGGAGGTTCTGGGTGGCTTGTAGGATCTTAGTTTCCCAAACAGGGATCCAACTTGCACCCCCTGCATGGGAAGCATGGAATCTTAACCATTGGGCCACCAAGGAAGTCCCCCAAAGGAAGTCTTAACTCATTCTCAGTGTCTGCATACCAGAGAACCTGAACTAACATCATTCTGCTATGGCAGAACACTATGTATTTTGTGTACACAGTGAGTAGGACATATGTACCGTAGCATGAGAAGAAAGAGAGGAAACATTAGAAATGAGCAGGGATTGAAATGATATTCTTCAGGGGTAACTGACAGTTATATTTAAACCACTGGTATCTAAAACCAGCAGAGCAGTTTGGGAAGACTAAAACTGTTGGGTAGATAATTGCCCTGTCTCAGAAGATGTTTCCCCCTTTATTTGAAGGGCCACTGCCCAGCTTTTCTTTTCAAGGTCAAATCCAACCTCTGTCTCTTAAATTATCAATGTCCCTTCTGTCTGGGGACTCTAATGTGAGGGTGTCCACCAAAGTAAGAAGCAGAATCATTTTCACAGTTAAAATAGAAAATAAACTCAGGGGGAGAAAGGAGAAAATCTCCTTCCATGCAAGTTTCCCATTTAGAAAAACACACTTTGGACATATAATGTTCCTCAATAATGAGAAGAGTCAGTCGTTTCCTCCACTCCTGAATGGTTATTATTTAGCTGGGAACGAGAGCACAAAATAGGTCAAAAGGACATAATCTGTAGCTCTTGCACATGGTGATAAAAATAATATGCTTTGGGTTTTTATAATCATCTTAGGTAGCTACTGACTCATTAAATATGATATGCCCTACAGGTTGTCCTTACTGACACTGAACCAGAAGTTATGGCCCCGTGCTTAAGTGTTCCACAATTACCTTCCTCAGGATGTTAATTATCCACTTGGATTTCTCTCCTGGATGACTCAGTGAGCTATAATAGCCCTGATGGTAAATACCTATGGCAGGGCTGTGAAGCAATCATCTCCATAAAGAGGGACTGGATCACTAAGACAGAAATGGTCCCATAAATCCTGGTGCCTGACAGGTCTCAGGGAGGCACTCCCTCCAGCTAAGAGGAGCCATTTGGCATATTCAGCACAATCTGCTTTAGAGAACTCGAATTACATTGCTCTACTGCAGCTGACTTATGTGTGTAGGAAAATATGTCTTGCAAAAGAGCAATTTTCCTTTGCCTTCTACTTCTCTTGCTTATTCTTTCACTATTTCGTGTGCCAGTTTGGGTCTTCCAGAAAGCAGATGCTGAGACAGTGTTCAAAGTGCACAGTAGCTTATTGGGGGGATGAATACTCATGGAAGGTAAGACAGAGGAAGCAGGATTAAGCAGGCAGAGCCTTCAGACCATGATGCTGAGCTGACTCTCAAGGAAAGGGACTGAGAAGCAGGACTGGACAAAAGAGCTTGAGACTGTGATGCATATTTGACAAACTCTGGCTGATCCAGTGCGGAGCCGCAGAGTAAAGGTAACTCATTGCAGGAAGCCCAGACTGGACAAAACCGCCCTCTGCCATCATCAGTCAGCACCTGGGGCATCCCAGGAAACCTCGGCTCAAAATGACATATATACACTCCCATGTGTAAAATAGATAGCTAGTGGGAAGCTGCTGTATAGCACAGGGAGCTCAACCTACTGTTCCATGCTGACCCAGAGGGGTGGCGTGGGGGGCGGGGATGGGAGGGAGGCTCAAGAGGGAGGGGATATATGTATATATATGGCTGATTCACTTCATTGTACAGCAGAAACTATCACAACATTGTAAAGCAACTATACCTCAATAATAATAATAGTAATTACAAAGAGTGAAACTGTCAGTTAACTGCAATTCTCACAACTGAATGATAAGTACTTTTTAGATAGGAGATCTGTGTGATACACTTCCACATGTATTGTCATCTTTTTGTTGAGCACAAGAAGGATTTTAAGGTTACCCTCAGGGGATACATAAATGCAAAAGTAATGATGGTGTTAAATATGACCTCATAGAGGTGGCCAGGGATTGAAATGGATGGCACTTGGGCTAAGCCTCTTGCTTTGAGATCATCTGTGGCTTTACCACTGATAGTTGGGTAAACTTCAGCAATTTCTCTGAGCCTAAGTTTCCTGATATATAAAATGGGAATATCTATCTTGAAAGAAAATTGTGAAGGTTCCATTATAGTTTTTAAGACTCTCTTTGTAAAGCATCTGACACAATTTTTTAGTGTGTCCACTTTCTCTTTTTTAGGTGAAAGCTAACCTTTAAATTAAACTCAATTAGCCTGACTAAGAACAGTTTGGGAGCTGGAGGTTCAAGAAGAGAAATGCCTAATTATTTCAGAATTATTAAATAGGATATTTTAATCAGTATTTGCATGTTAGATTTCTTTCACTTGCAACCAAAAATTAGGTAAGGCAAGTAGGAATTTATTGACTTATGCAAACAGTCTGTAAGAGCACAGAGTAAATAATAGATTCACAAATAATTGGAACCAGAGATTGAAATGCCAGACGACCCTCACTCTTCACCTTCTTTCTCTGCTTCTTTGTTCCATCTTTATTCCCTCCGGCTATCATTTTCCCCTAGGCAAAAAAATCTAGGCTCGTATATCTCTGTTGGTGAAGCTGGGAAGATGTATATAAGTGAATCATGGCACTGCTACCAAATTATATTTCTTTAATTCCAATTCAGAAAATCTTGTTAAGGGCAATCCCCACCCAAATCAGATAAAGTGAGAGAAGGTAGAGCAGTTTATCAAGAGTAGGATTTACCCAAAACCATTTGCTTCAAGGTCAGCACCCCACACTAAAGTTTTCTGCTATACCAGGTTGAAGAGGAAGCAGATATAGCTTCTGTGTCATCAACTCTCTCTCTTTTTTCTTTTTGCATTCTAATCTTTAGCAATGATCTGTAGAATTTATAGTGGTGAGCAGCTCAGGTGGACTATAAGATATTGTGATCAAAACCAGTTATTTTTTCTCTTTAAAAAATTTTCACTGGAGTATGGAGACCCAGGTTCGACCCCTGGGTTGGGAAGATCCCTTGGAGGAGAGCTTGGCTACTCACTCCAGTATTCTTGCCTGGAGAATTCCAGGGACAGAGGAGCCTGGCAGGTTACATACACTCTTTGGGGTTGCAAAGAGTCAGACATTCTTGAGCAACTAACACTTTCACTTTCATAGTTGCTTTACAATGTTGTGCTAATTTCTGCTGTAATCAGTTATATGTATACATGTATCTGTTACCAAGTTCAGGCTGGCTCTGCTCACTACAAGTCAGGCCAATGAATCCAAGAGGAGGTGCTGAGGTGAGGAATACAACTTCATTCAGAAAGCCAGCTAACTGTAGGAGAAGATGGCAAAATAATGTCTCAAAGTAACCATCCTGTCCTTGGGTCTGAATGTCAGGTTCTTTTATAGGACAGAGAGGGGGAGGAGTAAATACCATTATCTTGTAAGTATCTCCTGGAATGGCCAGCCTCAGGGAGGGGAAGTGTTAATGTCTTCAAGCAGAGGCTCAGGCTCCCTGAGACAGGTCTTTATATCTGATTATAATAACAAAAACAATGGAAAACAAAGGTTAAAGTCAAAGAAACATCATGGAGTCAGAATTGGCTTCTCCCTGCAACATCAGTTCAGTGGCTCAGTCATGTCTGACTCTTTGCGACCCCATGAACTTCAGTACGCCATCACCAACACCTGGAGTTTAATCAGACTTATGTGCATTGAGTTGGTGATGCCATCCAACCATCTCATCCTCTGTCATCCCCTTCTCCTCCCACCTTCAATCTTTCTCAGCATCAGGGTCTTTACCAACAAGACAGTTCTTCCCATCAGGTGGCCAAAGTATTGGAGTTTCAACTTCAGCATCAGTCCTTCCAATGAATATTCAGGACTGATTTCCTTTAGGATGGACTGGTTGGATGTCCTTGCAGTCCAAGGGGTGCTCAACAGTCTTCTCCATCATCACAGTTCAAAAGCATCAGTTCTTTGGCACTTAACTTTCTTTATAGTCCAACTCTCACATCCATACATGACCACTGGAAAAACTATAGCTTTGACTAGATGGACCTTTGTTGGCAAAGTAATGTTTCTGCTTTTTAATACATTATCTAGGTTGATCATAACTTTCTTTCCAAGGAGCAAGTGTCTTAATTTCATGGCTACAGTCACCATCTGCAGTGATTTTGGAGCCCCCCAAAATAAAGTCTTTCACTGTTTCCATTGTTTCCCCATCGATTTGCCATGAAGTGATGGGACCGGATGCCATGATCTTAGTTTTCTGAATGCTCAGCTTTAAGCCAACTTTTTCACTCTCCTCTTTCACTTTCATCAAGAGGCTCTTTAGTTCTTCACTTTCTGCCATAAAGGTGGTGTCGTCTGCGTATCTGAGGTTATTGGTATTTCTCTGAGCAATCTTGGTTCCAGCTTGTGCTTCATCCAGCCTGGTGTTTCACATGATGTACTCTGCATATAAGTTAAATAAGCGGGGTGACAGTATATAGCCGTGACATCTCCTTTCCCAAGTTGGAACCAGTTTGTTGCTCTGTTAAGGGAAGCACACTGACTGAAACTGGCCCACCCTGGCCAGGCACCACAGTAACCATTTGCATGAGTTGTTTTAAGACAGGAGGTCCTGGTGAGGAACACAGAACTAATAAGCCACCATCAACATGAAGAGTTCAGGAAAGGTGAAAAGGATACACCACATGTCTGGTCACCTCCCAGAATCCTTCTCTCTGGCATCCATCTTGGCTGAACAAGATGAACAGGGTATGCACCACCCAAGGACTCTGAGTCAGAATGATTGGCTAAAGACAACCCAGAAACTAATCCCATCACCATAAAACCTGAGACTGCAAGCCACAGCTCTGTGGCAGAGCTGTTCTCTTGGGTTCCCTTACCCTACTGCTCTCCACCCAGGTGCCCTTTCTGAATAAAATCTCTTGCTTTGTCAGCACATGTGTGTCCTCAGACAATTCATTTCTGAGTGTTAGACAAGAGCCCAGTTTTGGGCCCTAGAAGGAGTCCCCCTTCCTGCAACAGTTCCATGTCCAGTTCCAACTGTTGCTTCTTGACCTGCATACAGATTTCTCAAGAGGCAGGTCAGATGGTCTGATATCCCCATCCCTTTAAGAATTTTCCACAGTTTGTTGTGATCCACACAGTAAAAGGCATTGGCATAGTCAATAAAGCAGAAGTACATGTTTTTCTGGAATTCTCTTGCTTTTTCGATGATCCAATGGATGCTGCCAATAACCAGAGGATCTCTGGTTCCTCAGCCTTTTCTAAATCCAGCTTGAACATGTGGAAGTTCACGGATCATGTACTGTTGAAGCCTGGCTTGGAGAAATTTGAGAATCACTCTACTAGTGTGTGAGATGAGTGCAATTGTGCGATAGCTTGAACATCCTTTGGCATTGCCTTTCTTTGGGATTGGAATGAACACTGATCTTTTCCAGTCCTTTGGCCACTGCTGAGTTTTCCAGATTTGCTGGCATATTGAGTGCAGCACTTTCACATCATCTTTCAGGATTTGAAATAGCTCAACTGGAATTCCATCACTTCCACTAGCTTTGTTCGTAGTGATGCTTCCTAAGGCCCACTTGGCTTCACATTCCAGGATGTATGGCTCTAGGTGAATGATCACACCATAGTGATTATCTGGGTCATGAAGATCTTTTCTGTAGAGTTCTTCTGTGTATTCTTGCCACCTCTTCTTAATATCTTCTGCTTCTATTAGGTCCATACCATTCTGTCCTTTATTGTGTCCATCTTTGCATCAAAAGTTCCCTTGGCATCTCTAATTTTCTTGAAGAGATCTCTAGTCATTCCCATTCTATTGTTTTCCTCCATTTCTTTGCGTTGATCACTGAGGAAGGCTTTCTCATTTCTCCTTGATATTTTTTGGAACTGTGCATTCAGATGGGAATATCTTTCCTTTTCTCCTTTGCCTTTTGCTTCTCTTCTTGCACAGCTGTTTGTAAGCCCTCCTCAGACAACCATTTTGCCCTTTTGCATTTCTTTTTCTTGGGGATGGTCTTGATCCTTGCCTCCTGTACAATGTCATGAACCTCCGTCCATAATTCTTCAGGCACTCTGTCTATCAAATCTAATCCATGAATGTATTTGTCACTTCCACTGTATAATCATAAGGGGTTTTATTTAGGCCATACCCAAATGGTCTAGTGGTTTTTCCTACTTTCTTCAATTTAAGTCTGAATTTGGCAATAAGGAGTTCATGATCTGAACTGCAACATAGCCATTCTTTTTTAGATTTCCTTCCCATTTAGGTCATCACAGATTATTGAGTAGAGTTACCTGTTCTATACAGTAGGTCCTTATCAATTATCTATTTTATATGTAGTAGTTTGTATATGTCAATCCCAGTCTCCTAATTTATCCCTCCCTCCTTTCCCCTGTTGGTAACCATAAATTTGTTATCTACATCTGTGATTCTATTTCTGCTTTGCCAATGTTTATCTATATCATTCTTCTAGATTCCACATATAAGTGATATTATACGATGCTTGTCCTTCTCTTTCTGACTTACTTCACTCTGCATGACAGTCTCTAGATCCATCTATGTCTCTGCAGATGGCACTATTTCATTCATTTTTATGGCTGAGTAATATTCCATTGTATATATGCATCACATCTTCTTTATCCATTTCTCTGTCCATGGACATTTACCTTGTTTCTGTGTCTTGGCTATTGTAAATGATGCTGCAAAGGACTTTGAGGTACATACATTCTTTTAAATTATGATTTTCTTCATATACGTGCCTAAGGGTGGGATTGCTGGGTCATATGGTAGCTCTAGTTTTAGTTTTTTAAAGAGCATCCATATTGTTTTCCATAATGGCTGTACCAATTTACAGTCCTACCAACAGTGTAAGAGAATTCCCTTTTCTCCATATCCTCTCTAGCATTTATTGTTTGTACATTTTTTTATGATAGCCATTCTGACCAGTGTGAGGTGATACCTCATTGTAGTTTTGGTTTGAATTTCTCTAATAGTGATGTTGAGCTTCTTTTCATGTTCTTTTTGGGCATATGTATATCTTTCTTGGAGAAATATCTATTTAGATCTTCCCCTCACTGGGCTTCCCTTGTGGCTCAGCTAGTAAAGAATCTGCCTGCAATATGGGAGACCTGGGTCTAATCCTTGGGTTGGGAAGATCTCCTCGAGAAGAAAAAGGCTACTCACTCCAGTATTCTTATCTATAGAGTTCCATGGACTGTATAATCTATGGGGTTGCAAAGAGTTGGACACGACTGAGTGACTTTCACTTCACTTCACTTCCCATTTTTTGATTGAGTTTTTTTTTATATTGAGCTGCATGAGCTGTTTGTATATTTTGGAGATTAACCCCATGTTGTTTGCTTTGTTTGCAAATATTTTCTCCTATTCTGAAGGCTGTCTTTTTGTTTTTTGTTTCCTTTGCTATGCAAAAGCTTTTAAGTTTAATTAGATCCTATTTGTTTATTTTCTTTAAAAATTTTCATTACTCTAGGAGGTGGATCCCAAAAGATCTTGCTGCAATTTATGTCAGAGTGTTCTGGCTGTGTTTTCCTCTAAGAGTTTTATAGTGCCTAGTCTTACATTTAGGTCTTTAATCCATTTGGAATTTATTTTTGTGTACGGTGTTAGGGAGTGTTCTAATTTCATTGTTTTACATGTCACTGTCCCATTTTCCCAGCAGTATTTATTGAAGAGACTGTCTTTGTATATTCTTGCCTCCTTTGTCAAAGATTAGGTGACCATTAGGTGTGTGGGTTTTTTCTCTGGGCTTTCTATCTTGTTTCATTGGTCTGTATTTCTGTTTTTGTGTCAGTACCATGCAGACTTGATGACTATAGCTTTGTAGTATGGTCTGACGTCAGGGCTATGGTCCATAGGGTGCAAAGTGCTGGACATGACTGAAGTAACTTAGCAGCAGCTAAAGTCAGGGAGCCTGATTCTTCCAGCTCCACTGTTCTTTCTCAAGGTTGCTCTGACTATTCAAGGTCTTTTGTATTTCCATACAAATTGCAAAACTTTTTATTCTAATTCTGTGAAAAATGGCACTGTTATTTGATAGGGATTATGTTGAATCTTTAGATTGCCTTGGGTAGTATAGTTACTTTGACATTTATGCATTTTATGGACATATAATTGCTCATAGTAGTCTCTTATGAGCCTTTGTATTAATCTGTTGTCTGTCGTAACCTCTCCTTTTTCACTTCTAGTATTATTGATTTGAGTTTTCTCCCCTTTTGTCTTGATAAGTCTTGCTAAAGTTTTACCAATTTTGTTTATCTTCACAAGGAATTATCTTTTAGTTTCATGGATCTTTGCTATTGTTTTCTTTGTCTCTACTTCATTTATTTCTGCTCTGATCTTTAATGACTTTTTTTTCCTTCTACTAACTTTGGGTTTCGGTATAAGGTTAGGTTGTTAATTTGAGATTTTTCTTGTTTCTTGAGGTAGGATTGTATTTCTATAAACGTCCCTCTTATAACTGCTTTTGCTGAATCCCGTAGGTTTTGGGTCATTGTGTTTTCATTGTGATTTTTTTCTAGGTATTTTTTTATTTCCACTTTGATTTCTTCACTGATCCATTGGTTATTTAGTATCATATTGTTTAGCCTCCCTGTGTTTGTGTTTTTAATAGCTTTTTCCATTTAATTGATTTCTAATCTCATACTGTTGTGGTTGGAAAAGATGCTTGATATAATTTCAGTTTTCTTAAATTTCCTGAGACTTGACTTGGTGACCCAAAATATCAGAGAATATTCTATGTGCATCTGGGAAAAAATGTATTCTGCTGCTTTCAGATGGAATGTCCTATAGATATCAATTAGTTCTTTCTGTTCTGATGTATCATTTAAGGCTTGTATTTCCTTATTGATTTTCTGTCTGGATAATATGTCCATTGGTGTATTTGGAGTGGTAAAGTTATTGTGTTACTGTTGATTTCCCCTTTTATGGCTGTTAGCATTTGCTTGGGTCCATAAACATTGTTATATCTTCTTCTTGGATTGATCACTTGATCATTATGTAGTGTCTTTTCTTGTCTCTTGTAACTATCTTTAAAGTCTATTTTGTCTGATATGAGTATTTATACTTCAGCTTTTTTTAATTTCCATTTACATGAAATATTTTTTTTCCATCCCCTCACTTTTAAGTCTGTATGTCCCTAGGTCTGAAGTGGGTCTCTTATAGACAGCATATATATGGCTCTCGTTTCTGTATTCATTCAGCCGGTCTATGTCTTTTATTTGGAGCATTTAATTGATCTATATTTAAGGTAATTATCAAAATGTATGCTCTATTCCCATTTTATTAATTGTTTTGTGTTGGTTTGTGTAGGTCTTTTTCCTTCCCTTCCTCTGTTGTTCTCTTCTCTTGTGTTTCTTGCCTGGAGAGATTCCTTTAACATGTTTGTAAAGCTGGTTTGGTTGTGCTAAATTGTCTTAGCTTTTACTTATCTGTAGAGTTTTTTATTTTTCTGTCAAGTTTGAATGAGAGACTTACTGGGTACAGTAATCTTGGTTGTAAGTTTTTCCCTTTCATCACTTTAAATATATCTTGACACTCCCTCTGGCCTGCAAAGTGTCTGCTGAAAAATCAGCTGATAATGTTATGGGAATTCCCTTGTATGTTATTTTCCGCTTTTAATATTTGTTCTTTGTATTTAATTTTTGTTAGTTTGATTAATATGTATCTTAGCATGTTCCTCCATGGGTTTATCGTGTATGGGACTCTGTGCACTTCCTGGACTTGAGTGACTATTTCCTTTCCCATATTAGAGAAGTTTTTGACTATGATCTCTTCAAATATTTTCTCAGGCCCTTCTCTTTTTCTTCTGTTGTTGTTGTTCAGTCACTAAGTCATGTCCAACTCTTTGTGACCCCATGCACTACAGCATGCTAGGCTTCTCTGTCATTCACTGTCTCCAGGAATTTGCTCAAATTCATGTCCATTGAATTGGTGATGCTGTCTAACCATCTCATCCTCTGCCACTCTCTTCTTTTGCTTTCAATCTTTCCCAGTATCAGGGTCTTTTCTGATGAATTGGTTTTTTGCCATCAGGTGGCCAAAGTACTATAACTTCAGCTTCAGCATCAGTCCTTCCAATGAATATTTAGTGTCAATTTCTTTTAGGATTGACTAAAGGAATCTTAGCTTGATTTCCTTGCTGTCCAAGGGGCTCTCAAGAGTCTTGTCCAGCACTACAATTTAAAAGCATCAATTCTTTGGCACTCAGCTTTCTTTATGGTCCAGCTTTCACATTTGCACATGACTACTAGAAAAATCATAGTTTTGACTATACGGACCAAAGTGATATCTTTGCTTTTTAATATTATGCCTAGGTTTGTCATAGCTTTTCTTTCAAGGAGCAACCTTCTTTTAATTTCATGGCTGCAGTCACCATCCACAGTGATTTTGGAGCCCAAGAAAAGAAAATCCATCACTGCTTCACTTTTTTTCCTTCTATTTGCCATGAAGTGATGGGCTCAGATGCCGTGATCTTAATTTTTTGAATGTTGAGTCTTAAGCCAGCTTTTTCACTCTCCTCTTTCATTCTTATCAAAAGGCTCTTTAGTTCCTCTTCACCTCTTCTTCTGGGACCCCTGTAATTTGAATGTTGTTGCATTTAGTGTTGTCCCAGGGGTCTCTGAAAACTGTCCTCATTTCTTTTCATTATTTTTATTATTTCCAGAGCAGAAATTTCCAGTGTTCTGTCTCCCAGGTCACTTATATGTTCTTATGCATCAATTATTCTGCTATTGATTCTTTTTGGTGTATTTTTCATTCCAGCTACTGTCTTGTTCATCTCTGTTTGTTGTTTATCTCTAGGTATTTGCTTAACTTTTCTTGTATCTTCTCAATCCATGCCTCCATTCTATTTCTGAGATCTCAGATCATCTTTACTATCATTACTCTGTTTTTTTTTTATTTTAGATAAGTTGCTTTTCTCTTCTTCATTTAGTTGTTCTTGTAGCTTTTATTTTGCTCCTTTATCTGAAACATATTTCTTTGTTATCTCATTTTGTCAGACTTACTGTGCTTGTGGTCTACTTTCCACAAGCTCCAGGATTGTAATTCCTATTGCTTCTGATGTCTGTCCCCTGGTGAGTGAGGTTGGTCCAGAGGCTTGTACCATTATCCCCTTGATAGGGGGTTTGACTGATGCTGTGGTGAACAGAGCCTGCCCTAAATATTGAGTAGGGCCTCCCCATACCTTTGTGGTTCTCACTGTCATGTCAGGGGTGGGGTCTACTCCCTAGTTGTTGGAATAGAGGGCCCTAGATCTGTTTCTTAGCAGTGATTCATATCTGCAGTGTTAGTGAGGCAGGCTTGGAGCAGTTGCATTGGGAGAGAAGCCACTGAGTATTCCTCCTCTGGAACTGTTTATCTGTGAACGTACTCTGCTGTTGCCCCTTTCGCCTATTGTGTGGGCTTACAAAGTATACTGTTGTTGGCACTGCTCTCAATCCTAAGTGTGGGTATGCTGGCAATGGGCCCTGCTGACTCTCAAGTGTTTTTTTTTTCAATCCAGCCACTGGTGCATGTCACCTGAGGTTAGGTCTAAGTACTTCAGTAGTCATGTATCTGGACCCACTGTGGGAGATACAGAGGCAACTCAAACCCTGGTCTGACCCTATCACCACATGTACATGCCCACAGAGCCTACAGCTGCTAAAACCCAAACTGAAGGACAGACATTTTATCTTGAAAGAAAGAAAATCTCCTTTATATATATCTTCTATATATTCCCCTCTCAACTTTTTAAAATCAAATTTTAACAGGAAGAATGAGACTCAATTATCTGGTGGTGTCTTAGGTTAAATTACCCCAGAAGCAGACTCTGAGGCAAAGATTTAAGTAGAAGTACTTTGTTCTGGAAATTATCCAGTAGTCACAGGTAGGAGAGTAGAAAAGTAAGATGGAGATGGAATAGAAGCCAATAAAATGTGGATAGGTTACTGACCTGTGAGCACCTGAGAGTCCTTTTTTGGAACCTATGGAAGATGGTGTTCTACATTTAGGGGCAGGAAGGCTGGAGTGTTTAATCCAACAAACTGTCAGTCATTGTAGGAGGGCTACTTCTGGGGATATTGACTCCCCGATGTTTCTTGTCTGCTCCTGCATGCTGACTGAATGGGTTCCAGCAGCCAGAAAAAGCCCTCAGGCACAGTTGCCTTCAGTTGCTAGATATTGGGCTGGCATGTACTAGAGCAGTGCGTATATTAATTATTTATTGCCATATAACAAACTACCCTCAAATTTTGTGAGATAATGAATGTTTATTTTTTCTAAGCCATTGTTTCTGTGGGTCAGGAAATCAGTTTAACTGGTGATTCTGGCTAAAGATTTCTCATGAAGTTGTGTTCCAGATGGTAACTAGGCTTCAGTCATTTGAAGCTGTAACTAGGGCTGGAGGATCTGCTTCCAAGGTCGCTTACTTGTATGACAGTTGGCAGGAAGCTTTATGTCCTTTCCATGTGATCCCTCCTTAGGGCTCTTTGTGAATCTTCAAGTTATAGCAACTGACTTATTCAGAGTGAGTGATCCAAGAGAGAGCAAGGAGGAAGCAACCATGCCTTTTATGACCTAGTCTTGGCAGTCACACACCATAATCTATTTCTGCAATATTCTATTGTCATTAGAAGCAAATTAATAATTTTGGCCCGTACTCAAGGGTAGAGTTATCAGTCTCTGATTTTTGAAAGGAACTGTGTCAAACAGTCTGTAAGACTATTTTAAAACCACTACAGTGCATATGAGAGCATATGAGCTGGGCACCACCAGCATCTACTAAAGGGGGTCTGTATCCTGTTTTTGACCTGTCACCAATCTGGGTTCTTATAGCTCCTGGCAGAAGGCACTAAGGATCTGTTCATGCATCAGCTGCTTTTTTTTCTTAGCATTTGCTTTATCCCTTCCCAAATACTCTCTCCTTTTCTTTACCTTCTTTACCTTCTGTCCTTCTGCCCCTCCCCAAAAGTCAACAGTTATTTTTTTTACCACTAGATTAATTTATTTCAAACAGATCTCTCCTCATGTCAGAGTCTCTATATTGTACTATTCTAGACATACTATCACAGTATAATTTAAAGACTGTGATACTGAGCACTTTGGTGGCACACCAATTTCTAGTACCTTTTATTTAAGAGTTCTAAGTTTGTATATGTGGTCTGCCTGGAGATTGATTCTTTAACTCAAAGGATACTGACAACCTGGGCCTCAGATTTCTCTCTGCATATAAAATTTGTTGTGCCTAATATCATCAACTCTCTATTTTAATACTGCCTTTCTTATCTCTACCTCATAGATCTCTTATCTCTACCTCATAGATTTCCTTCTTTTCTTCATCTTGAATGTTACATATTGTTTGGCATTTTATGGAAAGAGAGTAATTTTAGAAGTGAGTGTAAAATATACTCTATAACTGTCTTAGACTCTGCCTTGAGAGAACCCACCCTAAGACAAGGACTTGAGTGCAGGTAGCTTATTTGGGAGATAACCACATGAAACAAGAGTGGAGAAATGGAGAAGAGAGACAGGGAAGGAAGAAAACCCTATACTAGGGTTTGTAATTGAGGTCATTGCTATGAGGAACAGGGTCTTTATTCCAGTGGGTTCTTCTAATAAGTGTAAGAAAACTGATAGAAGGCCAGAGCTTTTTATCTATTTCTCTATTACTCACTTTCCCTGTTGTTTGAGAATTTCCCCTGGGGTCATTGCTCTCCCATACTTTGGGGTCATGCTTAAATGGAGGCAGAGCAAACTGCTAGTATAATTGAAGATTCTAGAGTCAAAAGCTAAAAAGGTGTGGCTTGAGGTGGAATGAAGGCAGAAATGGGTTTTTGCACAGAACTTTCC
This sequence comes from Antilocapra americana, assembly GCA_007570785.1. Lineage (NCBI taxonomy): Eukaryota > Metazoa > Chordata > Mammalia > Artiodactyla > Antilocapridae > Antilocapra > Antilocapra americana. The sequence continues at coordinate 445,981 of ML664653.1, read as the reverse complement.
ACCATAGCTTTTGCTAAGTCAAAGGAGGGCCCAGCAGATATAACTAGGGTACCATAGGCATCTGCTACAATGGCCAAATAGTGGATATTGAGACACCCTTTGGGCTAAATGGAAATACCCAATGACAGATAACAGCCAGGGGTTGAAGTTGCTAAGGCAGATAGGGATGGGAATTTACCTGGAAGGGGTAGCCAAAAATCTTGATTTAGGAGTTCCTTGGTGGTTTAGTGGTTATGATTCAGCATTTTCACTGCCATGGCCTAAGGTCAACAATCCCTGGTTGTGTAACTGAGATTCCACAAGCTATACAATATGCCACCTCCCACCAAATCTTGATTCAGAAAGGAAACTATGATTTCTTTGAGATAGGAGCATGAGTAGAAAGGCAGGGATGACTTGGAAACAGGCCTTATCTAAGCACAGGTCTGCAAAGAAACAAGTATATAAATATAAGTGGTATTTTTCTAGAAGAACTGATGTAAAAAATATGATTCCCCAGGATTCCAGGTACCAGTCATATCTGTAGTGGAGCTGCTAGCAGAGTTTGGTACCTGGAGGAGGGAAGTAGGGCCAGGAAAGACACTGTGGGGTGGGACAAAAAGGTGACATAGTCCATGAGGTGACAGTCCATTTAAAATATTTTTTTAAAATTTTCTTTACTTTATTGTGTTGGTTTTGCCATACAATGACATGAAACCGCCATGGGTCTACATATGCTCCCCCTCCAGAACCCCCCTCCCTCCTCCCTCCCAACTGCCTCCCCCTGGGACATCTTGGTGCACCAGCCCCGAGCATCAATCCTGGGCTGGCAATTGATTTCACATATGGTAATTAACATGTTTCAATGCCATTCTCCCATATCATCCCACCCTTGCCCTCTTCCACAGAGTCCACGTGTCTGTTCTATACATCTGCGTTCCTTTTGCTGTCTCGCATGCAGGGTTCTCGTTACCATCTTTCTAAATTCCATATATATGTATGCGTTAGTATACTGTATTGTTGTTTTTCCTTCTGGCTTACTTCACTCTGGATAATAGGCTCCAGTTCCGTCCACCTGAGTACAACTGATTCAAATGAATTTTCTTTTAATGCTGAGTAATATTCCATTAAAGGGAACTCCTAAGAATACTGTCTTAACCAAATGGTTTAAAGATGAATTTTAGAAGATTAGTATGTAGGAGGTGGTACATGGGTGTTTGGGGGCAATCAGAGCCCAAACAGGAGTCTAGTTGGATTGGGATGGCTGAAAACAAGAGTGTTGAATTGACACTGGTCAGTTCTAGAGTAATCAGTGAAAAAGGAAGAAAAGAGTATGGTGTTGATAGTATAGGGTTAAAATAGAAGGGGATCCTCTCTTGAAAACAGTCCTAAATGGCCTGTGGCCACACATCTGTATAGTCATTCTGGAGAAGCATGACTACATAAAGCTAATCCACAGCTAGTCCAGGACCTGCTAATTCTATTTCTTTTTTTTTTTTTTTCT
>ML664653.1:424948-439498 GCA_007570785.1 Antilocapra americana | reverse complement strand
GCTCTGTTTTCTCGGCGTGCAGCTGAGCACTCCTTCTAAGGTGTATACAGCACCGATCTGTCCAGATTCCCCAGAAGTCTTGGTTAGCCTCCCCGGGGCTGGGTTGGGTTATGCCCACTGCTCTCAGGCGGGGGTTGGGCCGGTCCGCAGCCCTCAGCTGCCCAGCCTCTCTGTTGACTCCTCACCGCCCTTTGTTTTGTGCACGGACCTGGGGGGGAGAGGGAGCTTTTCCTGGAAGGTTAGGTCCCTCAGGCTGCTCCGTTCCCTGAGCCCGCGGCCCGCCCCTCCCTGAGCAGGAGCAGTCTGCTTCGGCTGTGCTGCTGCTCTCGGCTGTTCCTTGTAGCTAGAGACGAACCTTGCAGGGCTTAGCTATTAATCTGCTTCTGCTCTCAGCTATATTGCTCTCCAAGATCCACCGCAGATCTGCCAGAGAGAATGCTCCCTGGTATTCAGAAACCTTTCTCCTCTTTTTTTTTTTTCCTCTTTATTCCAGACTCCCCTTCCGGGACGGAGCCCGTCCCCAGCTCTTTGTCTCTCCCTCTACTTTTTTTTTCTTTTCTTTCTTTTGTCCTACCTCCTCACGTCGGCACTGGGTCGCCTCTCCAGATGCCCGATGTCCTCTGCCAGCATTCAGTTCCTGTTTTTTGGAGTTTGCTCGGCCTTTAAAAGTTCTTTTGGTATATTTATTGGGGAGAGAGTGTTCTCCCCGTCCTATTCCTCCGCCATCTTAGTTTCTCCTAATTCTATTTCTTAATGGTTCCTGACTGTCCATTTTTTTCTCTTTCCCACCACAATTGTCTAGTTCAGGTCTCCATAGACTATTATGACCATCATCTAATCAGTCCTCGGTCCCAAGTGTTGACTCTTCTAATCCTTTCTCCACAAAGTTGTCAATTGTTATAGGTCTAATAAATACATCTATTTTTCATGTTACTCTCCTGCATAAAGTAACTCCTGATCAATATTTAATAATCAGCTTCAGTTCAGTTTAGTTCAGTTGCTCAAGAAATTACTTGTCTCCCAAAGATGTTTCAAGACAGCATTCCTTCTTTTTTCCCCCTTTTATGAGTCTCCCTGGCAGAGCAGCACATGCCTTGCTGGCAAGACTCACAGGAGCTGTCCATGGTTCTACTGGTAGGGCCTGGGTGCAACTGTCTAGGTGATGACACTTGGAGGACCCAACATGGCTCTGCCCACCCCCAAACAACCTATTCCACCTCCCACATATGAATCTTCTAACATTCATCTTTAAACCATTTGGTTAAGACAGCATTCTTAGGAGTTGCCTTCAAAATATTCCTAAACTTTCTGTTCAGTGTAACAGGGCAGGAAGCTAATATCTGCTACCACATCAAGCTACTACACCTTGCCTTGCAGAGAAAGGTTCAAAAGGGAGGGATAAAGAACAATGCCTTTACATGAGGAGGAGGGGTAGGGGAAGGATAGAGACCAGAGGTTCTCAAAGGGTGATCCCTGGATCCACATCATCAGCATTTAGATTGAGTTGGAAATGCAAATTCTCAGGTCCCTCCCTAGATTCAGAAACTCTGAGACTGGGGTTGAGCAATCTGTGTTTTGGCAAGTCCTCCAAATGATTCTGATGCATGTTAAAGCTTGAGAACCATTGATAAACATATACACACACAGGCATGTATATACACAATCCCTAAGCTAGGATGCCAACTTTGCTTCCTTTTTCGTTCTTTTATTGCTGAGTTAGATTTAACCTCACAAGTCAAGAACACACAATGCTCTAGGTGTCCATGATTGATTAATAAGTTAGGAATGTCTGCCTGGCCTGTGAGATCGGGAAGGAGATGGAGGCTGCAGAGATCAGTTACAAGGGTAGGTACATGGATCTCAGAGAGAACGAGGGCCCCAGATAAATAAATACGTGAAATGTTAGCATATCATTAGCATATCATTTTTTTCTCTTAACCAGAGCTACTGAAACTTTCATCTGCATGTGAATATCCTGGAGATTTGAATCATGACCAGATTCCCATTCAGTCACCCCAAGGTGGGTCCCCAGTTCTGTGTTTCTAACTAGCTTGCAGATGATGCTGATGTTGCTGGTCCTCAGATCTCAAGTTTAGTACTCAACTACTAATCTTTCTCTATCCACCTTATTTTTGTGACTCCCTGCCAGAATATTATTTTTAGCAAAAATAAAATATCATACCATTTTACAAAGAAAAAGACTGATAATACCTGGTAAAACACTTGGAAGGGCAGTTCAATGCAGGGTCTGAGTGTGCCTTTTCCGCAGTGCTCAGCAACTGATCCTGTGCCCCTGCTTCTGTCAGCCCTGTGCCACGGCCCTGTGACAAACCCCTGGAACATTCCCACCTTCGCTTCTGTTTGTTCTATTACATCATTTCCTACTTTTGGTTCAATGCAATGTGGGAGCCAAATGGTAAACAGCGTTTGCTGATTGATGTCTTTCCCGTCTCTCCTCTCTCTCTTAAATAAAATCTACCTGCTGTCAGTTACTGAGTGCTTCCAGGGAGGATTAGCAATGTCACTAAAATCAGGTCAGAGATACTTTGGAATCTGTTCGGTGCAGGATTCCCTTGTATTATAGCAGTAATAATAAAGTAAAAGTCTCCCCAGGCTCTCTCTCTAGCCTCCGTTTTCCTCTACATGTTTCTTCTTTTTTTTTCCTAGGTTGCTTAAGTCATTCTATTTGGTCTTTTCCCCACAGATGCTCAGTCACTGTGGAGTATAGCCAGCTACAGCAGAGGCAACAAAACCCTTTGCATTAAGAAATAGCAAACAAAGAAAACAACCCTTTGTTACTGTTTTTCTTTCCCTAAAATTCAACTCATAAGGTATATGATAGAACATATTTCTTCCTTTCCTTTCTCTTCTTTCTTCTCTTCCTCCTTCTCTCTCCCACTACTCCCTCTCCTTCCCTTCCCAATTTTTCTCCTCCTCTTACCCTGTTCCTCCTTCTTCCCTTCCTCTTTTTCCTTCCTCTTCTTTTTCCCATTCTCTTTCTCTTACTTTTCTGAGTTTCTGCCCAGAAAAGTCTCATGTTCCCCGCCCCTTCTTTCCCCTCATCTCTCTTGCCCTCCTCTATCACTGTTCCCCTGGAACGTGGAGGTATGATAACAATCTCTCTGCTCGTGAGGTCAGTGTACACATCCAAAGTCTATCATAGCAGAGTCCCCTGATCCTGAACTCAGTGAAGCCTGAAAGGGTCATTTCTGACTCCCCATTTAGTAACCACCTATCTAATGAATGCCTCAATTGTGTATTTGAAATTAATCAAGTGTTATTAACCAATGACCTGAAATCTAGTATATGCAGCTAGAACATAGAGTTTCTGTCAATGTGGAACAAACATGATATGTTGAAGGTAGCAGCATGTTTATAGATTTTCTTGGAGAAGATTAAGTAACAAGGTGAAATGTGCAGCATCTGCCATCTCTGTTTTCAACTCACATCCCCTGATGTGAGGCCAAGTGGCTCTTACGGTTCAAGTCAGGGCTGCAGGCATTCACCTCACATTCACGACCTGTAGCGTCTTATCGGTATGATGAAACTGTGGGCTGTAGCTTCCTTGACAGACAAATATCCTGAGCCTCCTGGGACAGCATGGATGTGTGCGTGGCATCAGCAGAGCCCATCTAAACGCTCCCACCAGGTCCAGGGCTCTGAAGCCCTTTAGAGATATTTTAGCAATACTACAAGAGAGAAAGAAATGGAGAGAAGTCAGAGGCACTCAGGCTTTGCCTCCCCACAACATCCTTGCTGGGAGGAACCCTCCCTGGGGTGGGGTGCTCCCTCTGCCTCCCACCCTCCCGGCCATGCTTTCTTGTCCTGAGCTTGTCAGAAGCACAGCTCAGCACTTTTCTGATTGCATGAGGCTTCAGAGCTGCCTTCAGTTGACGAGCAGAAATCACATTTTGTAATCGTAGGCTGCCTAGAGGGGTTTTCCAGGTGGTGCTTGTGGTAAAGAATCTGCCTGCCAATGCAGGAGATGTAAGAGATGCAAGCAAAGCAGCATGTAGGTAGAGAAGCTGACCAGGGTAGAAGCCTTTGGTCCTTATCATCCATTCTCTTTTTCATTACATTTCAGAGTCCTTTTGGAAATCCAAGCACCTTGCCTTGCACACAGTGGTTTGGCCTCATGCACACATTTAATATACGTGCATTTTCCTGTTTGTGTGCAGTGAAGAGAGAGTTAAACACTTAAAGAGAGTCTTTACTCAATGGACATGTGCCCCAGGTTGAGACTTCCTAAGACAGAATTCAGGCTTCCATCTCATGTTTTTTTGCAACTCTTCTTACCTGAGTATGATTTTAGTATTTAGAGACTCAAAGTGTATTTTGAATACAATGTGATCCCTGTGTGAAACTGGGCTGTGAGAGAGAATATTGTTTTTCTAAACTGTAGTTGTAGTGCATTAATTAAGAAAGAACATAGGGATAAAACAAGAAAGAGCATAGGGACTGGAATCAGACTGCCTGGTTCAAAACCCTGGCACTAGCTACTAGCTGTTTTGCCCTCAATTTCACATCTGCAGACTGGGGTTAGTGTTGTAGGGGAAGATAAAACTTTTGCTCTCCCCTCCTATGTTCAGTAACAGGGGTCTGTGAATTAAACTGGCAAAAGACAGATGAACAGGAGAAAAGATATATTATGTAAGCACATAGGAGCTTCACAGAAAGGAAGTAGAAACCTAAGCCTAGAAATGACTAGGCTTGATAGTTTATATGCCATTTTAACAAAGGGCAATACATTGAGGAGAAATGACTAGACAAAGGAAAAGCAGTTTGGGCTTCTAGGGGCTGTAAATCATGAGAAGGTAAATATTTGGGGGAAACTAATTGAAAATAGGGCTTCCCTTGTGTCTCAGATGGTAAAGAATCCGCTTGTAATGTGAGAGACCTGGGTTCAATCCCTTGGTTGGGAATATCCCCTGGAGAAGGGAACAACTACCCACTCCAGTATCCTTGCCTGGGAAATCCCATGGACGGAGGAGCCTGGATGGCTACAGTCCATGGGATCACAAAGAATTGGACACAACTGAATGACTTTCACTTTCAATGTAAGATAAGGATTATTTATTAGTAAGTTTTGTGATGCAGACTGAAGTTGGTGTCATCTCTCCTGTGATTAAGGGTGGTTCTCCTCTTCCTGGTGTGAGAGGTGGAAGGGGACACCTTCACAAAGAGAAATGTATGTCCTGCAGAAAGGGGAGGGAAGAGAGTTCCTTTGTCTGCTCTCTCTTAATTGCTTTCACTCTAAGACAATCCTTATGCCAAAGTAGCATATTTTAGGGTGGCATCTTCTGATCCCCTTCAGTATAAAGTATAAAGAGGAAGAAACTCACATGGTTATGAGGATTAGTTACAGTAACCATTTTCTAAATGCTCTTTTCCCCTTTCAGTTAGGTAAGGGGGCAGGCTTCAAACCACACAGCTGGGGGAGTATGTATATGTTCTTTGCAGATGTGAGTACCTGCAACAGGCAGCATCCCACAGAAGCCAAGGTGGGCAATCAAACAGCCATGGGGATCAGGTTTTGCTTTGGTGAAGACTTTCATTTCACTATAGGGCTTAGAGTCGGCTGGCAGTGAGAGGGCTAGGCTGGTGGTTAGGAGAGTTTGTGTTGGGCTGGGCAGATGAGGAATGATGGTTTACTAAGTAATCCCTAAGGGCCACTCTTCTACTGTCACTCACGGAATTTCATAGTACATATGCCTATGTTTTTAAGACTTTCATTTACAACTAGTTAAGCTAAGGGTCAGGGTAGCCATAGGCAAGATTGGTTTTCCCTCCAGTACTTCAGCCACCTGATACAAAGAGCCAACTCACTGGAAAAGACCCTGATGCTGGGAAAGATTGAGGGCAGGAGGAGAACGGGATGACAGAGGATGAGATGGTTGAATGGCATCATCAACTCAATGGACATGAGGTTGAGCAAATTCTGGGAGATAGTGAAGGACAGATAAGCCTGGTGTGCTACGGTCCTTGGAGTCACAAAGAGTAGGACATGACTTAGCAACTGAACAAGTCTTCTATCTTGCTCTCCAGTCAATGTTTTCTCCGCTCAACTTCCAATGTAAGCTTCATGTGCCATTCATCAGATTTTATTTTTTATGGTAACCTCAAGCCTGCCAGAAACCCCTCTCTTTAAGCCAAATCCATCTGGAGTCCTTCTCTAGGGGTTCAGTCCTAAAGTCAGCTAATATGATAAATTAAGGCCTGCTGAGGTGTTAATGAGCTCTAATGAGTTAGTCTCACTCAAGCCTAGCTTGAAGTGATATAGTTAACTGCCTACTAAATTATTTGATGCTATCATTTCCCCGTTCTCCTCTCCCACTCCATTTCCACTGGTCTGCTGTAATTCTGCAAATGTCCAGCATGAATCATTTATTTGGGTTAATAAGCTAGTGTGTGGCCTGAGAGTTAAGTTCACACTTAACAACAAGGAGATGTTAACGAGAGCCCCTTGTTCAGATAGAAGCTATCCAGTTTGCTTTCCATGGGCGTGGTGGATGATTCATGGTGGGAAAAAGAGAACCCACTTTATACTTGAGGAAGAAACTTATTTTCCTCTGAAGCTCATTCTTCTCAAAGCTGCCTATTCATATCAGATCTGGAACATTTGCAAAGTACCTTAGCCCAGGGCATATGCTCATGTGAAATATTTGGAATAACTAAGTGTAGCTTTCAACTGAACTGTTAAAATTGAAGACTGTTTCCTACTCCTGTATATTGGAAGATCTTCTGTAAATCTTTTTGGTGCACTCAGACTTGCTCTTTTTTCTGGATCTGCCTTCCATCTTGATGTATCTTAAAAGCAAGTTGGTATGTATATATATATATATATATATATATATTTATTCTGAATACTTGTGCTATAGAGCAGATTGTTGGATAGCTTTCAGAAACTCCAGATTTAGGTCCAGATGTCTCAGGATGAGGCAAATTGTCCTCTCACTGAGATCACCTTCTCAGTGGAGGCATTGTTGTGTGGAAATAAATGAAGACCACCTACATGAGAATAAAGGCTCTTTATTCAAAGTTTGCTGTAGCAAGGGAATCAGCCACCATCACTTGTGATCTGGCAGCAGCTCAAAGGCAGGCAGATGAATGGGAAAGCTTTATAGTGGATAAAGTGGAAAGCTTCAGGCTGCTCTGATTGCTGGCTGTTGGCATGGGGGAGCTACAGGTGGGCGAACTAAGAGCAAGCATCCTACGTGATTGGTTTGGGGAAGATATTTGACTTTCTTTGGTTGGTCCTAAGCTAGTTGTTGTTTCATCACTAAGTCATGTCCAACTCTTTTACGACTCCATGGACTGTAGGCTGCCAGGCTCATCTGTCCATGAAATTTCCCAGGTAAGAATACTAGAGTGGGTTGCCATTTCCTTCTCCAGGGGATCTTCCTGACCCAGGAATCGAATCCATGTCTCTTGAGTTGTAGGTGGATTCTTCACCACTGATCCACTAGGGATTCCTGTCCTAAGCTGGAGGTGGGGACAAAAATTAAGGAAGTTGTCAGTTATTAGTCAAATCCTGGCCATTTGAGGCTGAATGTTACAGGACTTATTCTTTGACACACCTTCGACACCTAACAATCTAACTCTTTACAAGTTTGACTTATAGAAAGCAGACTGATATTCTGGGCTGGTTTCTGTAGAAAGTGGGTTGGTTTCCTGGGCTGGTTGCTACAGGTTGTGGGTGACTGTTCTGTTTTTATATGTGGCCTGGGCATTGTCCACTGAATCTCTCTTTTGAGAGCTGCAATGCTTTAGGTATGCTTGTATGAATGAAGTTATCTGATAATTTTCCACTGGATTTTTCATACACCCTGCATGTACTCTGTGAAATAGTTTAAGAAACTCCATAGTAGCTGTTGTGCTGTGTTACCAAGATCCTTCTTCAGGACTGGAGGGCTTATGCTACTAGAGGCCCTCAGGAGTCAGCCCTCGCCTCTCCAGGACCTGCCTTCTACTGCAGAAGCCACTTTGCCCAAGTTTATACCTTTTTCATTGGCAGCCAATAGCCTATGATTGGCCGATGCAGGGCATAATGACCTGACCTCCTCTGCTAAACTTTGTACAACTCTGAAGAACTGTCCCAGCTTCAGGGCTCTCAGTAGTCTGCTGAGACCTTAGGTGAGATGGCATCATAGCTCAACTCTCTCTGCCCAATTCTGCTTCCTTTTCTTCCCCAAGTTTTAATTCTCGGAACACTTCACAGCAAACTTGTTGTTTGCTAATCTCCATCTCAGTCTGCCTCTTGGGGAATATTACCTGTAACAGTCCCTCTTTAAATTATCCTAATTTGAGTGTACCATCTGTTTCCTGCTTTGACCATGACTGACATAAAATATTACGTTTATTATCTATTTCATTAAATGCAGGTTTGTGATTCACAATAGAACTTGGGTTCTTTTTGTTGTTGTTATTATTATTATTTGTTTCTTTTTTACATAGACTAGAGGATATGGGGCTGCTCTGATTGTGTGAATTTGGGGTCTGTTTAACATATTTTTAAAATCATTTTTTGGTCTGTCACATTTATACACACACACACACACACACACACACACACACACACACACGCACACACACACATTCACTCACTTCTATAATGCCCAGAGTATATCCTTAGGGTTCAGAGCTTAATGAAAGTGTGATACTACACAGAGCAGGTACAGATGTAGCATTTCTTGGTTTGGACTTACACAAAGACTATCAGAGGTAGCTAGGTGCCCTGAATTGACAAAATGGCTCATTTGTTGCTGTGCTACAAACCTTTTGTACTGTGCTTTACATAACTGTCCTGGAAGGACATATGCCAAGAATCTGTGAAGTTCACTTTATAGCAGTTTTCATGGACACTGAACTCTCCTGGCTCTTGAGCCAAACTCAACATTCCCAAGACAACACCATCATAGGGAAGAAAGCAGGGCCAGTGGTCACGTGACAGTGGAAACTATGTCCACATGAAGTTTTGTAATGCTCTGGAATGTTTTGTTTTTCTGCAGAGTTTGTCTGAGAGAGAGCTTTAAACACAGAACTTTAAACATGGGCCTTGGAACTAGATTGCGTGTGTGTGCTCAGTCACTTCAGTCATGTCTGATATTTTACAACCCTATGGACTGTAGCCCACCAGACTCTTCTGTCCATGGGATTCTCCAGACAAGAATACTGGAATGGGTAGCCATTCCCTTCTCCAGAGGATCTTCCTGATCCAGGGATAGAAACCATGTCTCTTATGTCTGTCTCCTGCATTGGCAAGTGGGTTCTTTACCACTAGCGCCACCTGGGAAGCCCTGGTGCCTAGCAGCTCCTATGAATCCGGAAAGGCCCAGAAGAAAGGCTTCAGAACAAAGAAAGCAGAGTTTACAACTGAATTTTATGACTTTCACATCACTATGAATATTTATTCACACACACACACACCATGGACACTATCCATTTGTAATGTGTGCATGCATACTAAGTCGCTTCAGTTATGCCTAACTCTTTGTGACCCTGTGGACTGTAGTCCACCAGGCTCCTCTGTCCATACGATTTCCCAGGCAAGAACACTGGAATGGATTGCCATGCCCTCCCCCAGGGGATCTTCCTGACCCAGGGATCTAAACCTCATCTCTTAAGTCTCCTGCATTGTCAGGAGGGTTCTTTACCACTAGCACCACCTGGAAAGCCCTGGGACTAGATTGCCAAGGTTCAAATCTTTTCTTTGCCATTTACCTGCTCTGTGGTGCAACTACTTAATCTCAGTGTTTCAGTTTCCTTATTTGTCAAATGAAAAAGATGATAACATCCGATAAAATAGTTGTGCTGATTGAATGAGTTAATCTATAAGGAGAATTTAGAATTGTGCCTGGCATGTAGTGGACATCATATTCCTGTATGGTGTCAACTTCATTGTTTTCCACATATAAATTAAAAATCATTAACACCTACAGTTAGGTGTTAATATTTTCCTGTTTAGTTTTTTTCCTTTAAGAAAAGAAATAATAAAGGAAGAAAAAATAGCTGTTCAACCCTAATATGATAGCTGTCACCTATATTTTTCTCTAGCACATTTCTTCTAAATAATTAAATTGTGTTATAACAACAAAAAAAGAAATCTTAAAGACAAGAAATATATACGGTATATTTTGTCTCCTCTCAGTTTATCAGACAAGCTTTTAATATCTGTAACTTTATCTTACTATAAATCAATAAAAAGACACAAAACCTGATAGATATATGGGCAAAGTGTATACACACACACACACACACACACACACACACACACACACACACACATATATATATATATAGGAAATTTACAAAAGAAATGTGAATGACCAAATAAAGATATGAAAACTTGAATAACCTCGCTAGTAAAGCATAAACACATATTAAAACAAAAATAAGATCCCTTGCCATCTATTGTTTTAGTAAAACTTAAAGGAAACAAGCAAATAAGATTTCTGTACTCCTTAATCTCCCCATCCTTTGCCCTCCACAGAATATTAAATGTTCCTCTAATATTCTGGAAGCTATTCATCTTATATCCATGTTAGGGCTTGCTATTAAGTTGAGATTTGTTTTTGTTATAAATTGCTGTTTTTCTATCAGCATCTAAAATTTCAATATCTGTAAACTGCTCTCCTTTAATCCACTTTCATTTTCTGTCCTAACTCTCCCAAATCTTTTTGCTGAATTAATTAGTGTACTGGAAGACGGAACAGAGTGATCCTCTCAGGTAATTTCTTCAACTATGTCCATTCTGCTCTTCCACCCATTTATTTTTATTTCTATAAATCAAGTTTCCAATTGCTAAGAACTAATTTTGTGTTTTTCATAGCAATCTCTTTTGCTTTTCTGGGTTAGTTTTTCTCTCAAATCTCATGAGCTGTGGCTACCATTTGGGGAATTAGATTTTATGTTATTCCTTATATTTCAGTTAAATCCCCTCTTTTCTATAAACCATTTGAGTAGCTTTCTATTTGCTGCAATCCAAATAATGTCTATCTAGGACGGCAGTCTTATAGAGAATTGGAAGTAGGAGAGATCCCATCTACTTAGTTGAATCAGCAAAGGCTTTCTGTGGTGGTTTGTAACATTTGGTTTTTCGAATCATAAGGTTTTAACTACCAAGAGTGAATAAAATGTTCCTGATTGAAGGTAGAGCAGCAACAAAAGCAGATCAGTACAAACTTTTCAGGGAACAAGAAACATCACAATTTGGCTGGGATCATGGGATAGGTAGGGTGGGGATTGAAAAGTGAAAATGTTAGTGACTCAGTTGTGTCAGACTCTTTGTGACCCAATGGACTGTAGCCTGACAGGCTCCTCTGTCCATGGGATTCTCCAGGCAAGAATACTGGAGTGGGTTGCCATTCGTTAGTAGGAAATCTGGACAAGTGCTTTGGGGGCAGCATACGAAGGGCTTTGAATGCCAAGGAGAAGACTTTACAGTTAGTTGGACATTGAGAAGATGCTAAACAGATTTAAATAATAGCATGATGTAATCAAAGATGTTCAAAAAGATTAATCTGGCTACAGTGTGCTGAATGGATTGAAGTGTTGACTTAGGTAGCAGAGAGACAAGTGAGGGAGACTAGCGAATTAGCTCATGCAAGTGTAATGAAAGTCTGAACATGTGGAAATGTAAATGTAAATATTTCACACTGTATACAGGATTTGGGTATCTCTATTAAAAACAGCCTATGTAAAGGAATAATTATATTTTTATGTTCTAAGAATCAAGTGATAACATATTGTAGTGATAAAATGCAGAAAGACCAAAAATATAACTCTTGCTGTATTAAAAACAAATTCACTCTTTACCCCCTTTAAACATTCATTTAACAGTTTCTCATAATATTTCAACTAATGACATTGACAACATGTGTGAAATTAGAATTGCATCATTTGGCGTGTTCTTCAAAGATCTAATCTTCAGAAATGTGTTTCTTAAAAGGAATTCCTAATTTTCTCTCTAGAGTTCTCAGCTGAACAGTATCTTTTTTTTAACTTTTAGCATGTTTCAGAATAATTGTATTGGTATGGGAAAACTTTGCCCTCTGAAGCTTTTCTTAACTTTAGAGACCCAAGGGAACTGAGGCATACAGAACATAAATGTAGCAGTTCCCCTTCTCCACCCTCCTGCCCCACAAAAAAGCAAGTAAGCTCAAGAATGCTGAAGTAAGAATAGGATACAAAAGTTTAATTTGCTTGGTAATATGCATCTAACTGAATTTGTTTTCCATCCTGGGACTACATAGCAGTACTGCAAGAACTGCAAAGTACAGTGGATTCTGTAGTTGGCTGCCCAGATCCATCTTCTCATCCTTCTAGGACTTAAGCCCTGATTGCCTCAGCCTCTGGGAGTGCTATAAAAGGCAGTTCCTCTTTAGGAACTGCCCTTTGTTGAAAAACTTCCTTGCTCAAGGTCACACCTTCTTCTGGAGAACAATCTGCATCCAGTGGATGGTTTATTTGCAAGTATAAATAAATGCCCAGTCCATCAACCTAACTTGGGACAAGCCCAAAAGGCCATCTCAGCTTTAGAGCTCCCCATGGAACTGGCTGAGGTATTTTGTATAAATTTCCTATTATTGGTTGTATCAAATGACTACAGAGTTAAGATTTTTAAACAATACAAAGTTATTATATTACAGTTCTGGAGGTCAGAAGTCTGAAATGGATCTTCCTGGGATAATATTAAGGTGTCAACAGAACTTTATTATTTCTGGGAAATCTTAAGGAAAATCCATTCCCTTGCTGTTTCTACTTTCTAGAAGCTACCTATATCCCTTGGCTCATGAATTTCTTTCTTCTTCAAAGTCAGCAGCATAGCATCTCTTCTCCTCTCCATCCTCTGCTTCCATCATTACTTCTCTCCCTGACTTTGACTCTCCTGCCTCCTTCTATTCCTTATAAGGACCCTAGTAATCATATTGGACCCGTCTGGATAATCCAGGCTGATTTCCCCATCTCAGGATCCTTAACTTAATCACACCTACAAAGCCCCCTTTGGCAGCTAAGGAACATACTCACAAGTTATAAGGATTAGGGTTAGTTGCTCAGTCATGTCTGACTCTTTGCTACCCTATGGATTGCAGCCTGCCAGGCCCCTCTGTCCATAGGATTCTCCAGGCAAGAATACTAGAATGGGTTGCCATTTCCTTCTCCAGGGGATGTTCATGACCCAGGGATCGAACCCAGGTCTCCAGCATTGCAGTATGAGGCTTAGGACATGTTTATCTTTGGTGTGCTAAGTTGCTTCAGTTGTGTCCAACTGTTTGCAACCCTATGGACCATAGCCTGTCAGGCTCCTCTTTCCATAGGATTTCCCAGGCAAGAATACTGGACTGGGTTGCCATTTCCTTCTCCAAGGAATAAAACCACCGTATGACCCAGAAATCCCACTATTGGGCATATACCCCGAGAAAATCACAATTCAAAACGACACATGTACCCCAATGTTCATTGCAGCACTATTTACAATAGCCAGGACATGGAAGCAACCTAGATGTCCATTGACTCATGAATGGATAAAGAAGATGTGGTACATATATACAATGGAATATTCTTCAGCCATAAAATGGAAAAAAAATTGAGTCGGTTGTAGTGAGGTGGATGAACCTAGAGCCTCTTACACAAAGTAAGAAAGAGAAAATAAAGTATCGTATATTAGTGTGTATATGTGGAATCTAGGAAGAGAGTACTAATGAACCTATTTATAAGGAAGAAATAGAGACATGGAAGTAGAGAATGGATACAGCAGGGGAAAGAGAGGGTAGGATAATTGAGAAAGGAGCATTGACATATATATACTATCATGTGTAAAATAGATAATTAGTGGGAAGCTGCTATATAACTCAGGGAATCCAGCCTGGTGCTCTGTGACAACCTAGAGGGGTGGGATGAGAGAGGGGGCATATGAATCAGTCATATGAATATGATTATGACTGATTTGCATTATTATATGGCCAAAACCAACAAAACATTGTAAAGTAATTATCCTCCAATTAAAAAAAAAGCACTTAAAAATAGAAGGAAATGGCTCAGGTTCTCTTTAACTCTCTCACATTGAAGATTCTCCTATGCAGTGCTGGCCAAAAATCCCAGGGGCTTCAAAGAGAAAACTAGGTGGAGAATTGTCTCAGCTTGGAAGATTTGAAAAGGAAGTTAAGTCTGCAGAAGATTTCTTAGGAAGTACCCTTGGTGTCAACATTTATGGAAGAAGGAAAGGAATTAGGGTTGGGCAGATGGAGAAGCTGGGTTGCAATATAGCCTCAACAAGCTATTCAAATAAATGATTAGAATCTCTAGCCATTCTAGAGCGTGTGTCTCATTGTACTTTTTTTTTGATATTTTTTTTTGAATTTATTTTTTTTTTATTGTTTTTGCCATACATTGTCATGATATCACCATGGGTTTACATATGCTTCCCCTCCGGAACCTCCCTCCCTCCTCCCTCCCCCCCAGGAAATCTCGCTGCACCAGTCCCGAGCATCAATCCTGGGCTGGCGATTGATTAGACACATGACAATTAACATGCTTCAATGCCCTTCTCCC